>ML398768.1:40815-89374 GCA_005239525.1 Nicotiana knightiana | reverse complement strand
TATGTAACTGTTAAGAACAATCAAATTCTTTGGAATTCCTTATCGTGCTAGTTACTGTCATCAAATTCTTAAACTCTATTCTATTCTTGCTTGCAGATGGTTCGTGCCCGTACTGGACGTACTGATGACCAGGCACCCGAGCCCCCAGTCAGAGCCACCAGAGGCAGGGGCCGGGGCAGAGGACGAGCACGCGGTGCAGCCCGAGCACCGGCTAGAGCAGAGGCAGAGGAGCCCTAAGCAGCTACAATTGGAGGGGCACAGGAGATCCCTACTGTTACTCCAGATCTCCCGGAGACATTGGCTCAGTTCTTGAGTGCCTTCAGTACTCTTTCTCAGGCGGGTCTACTCTTGATAGCTCTAGCTACATCCCAGGTCGGGGGAGGGACACAGACTCCCGCATCCCGTACTCCTGAGCAGAGGGTTCATATTAGGTAGGTTCCAGAGTATATACCTATGCCCCCAGCAGCTCCAGCCCAGCTTGAGACTAATATAGCTGTTCCTGAGGCAGAGGAGCTCTGACTTGAGAGGTACAAGAAGTACCACCCACTGAGTTCAGCGGACTAGCTTCGGATGACGCCCTGGGTTTTCTTGAGGGGTGTCATCGCATTCTCTGCACTATGGGTATTGCGGAGACGAGTGGGGTTTCTTTCACTACTTTCCAGTTGAGGGGAGCAGCTTATCAGTGGTGGTGTGCTTTTGAGATTAGTAGCCCGGACGAGGCAGCTTCACTTACTTGGGCTCAGTTTTCTGAGATGTTCTTACTTGAGTTTGTCCCTCAGAGCTTTCGGGATACTTGGCGTGCGGAGTTTGAGCAGCTACGCCAGGGTTCCATGACTGTGTCAGAGTACGCAGTCCGTTTTAGCGATTTGGCTCGCCATGCACCAGCTTTGGTTGTCACTGTCAGAGAGAGGGTTCGATGATTTATTGAGGGACCCCACCCCAGTATTCGGACCAGCATGGCCAGAGAGCTGGAGACCGATATTACTTACCAGCAGGCCGTGAGTATTGCCCGGAGGATTGAGACTATGTTAGCCTGGGACAGGGAGGAGAGAGAGGCCAAGAGGTCTCGAGAGACTGGTCATTTTTCAGGAGCTCTTGCACCAGCAGCACGTTATGGTAGGGGTTTTGTGAGTCGCCCCGTTCATTCAGCTCTCCCAGCAGCCAGTGGTATTCCAGCTCCTCCTAGATCTCAGGAGCCTTATTATGCACCATCAGTATCTCAGGCGCCTCCTGCTCGAGGTACTATCACTGGCCAGTCTAGCAGGCCAGAACAGTGTCAGCAGCGGCCGCCATGTCCTCCGAAGGTTTGCTTTGAGTGTGATGACCCTCGTCATATGATCATAGATTGCCCCAGAGCAAGGAGGGGTGCACCACCTCAGACTTATCAGGCTCCGTGTCTTCCACCAAGTCCTCCAGTTATTCTTCCAGCCCCAGCGGCTACCCCACCACCTTAGGCAGCTCGAGGTGGAGGTCAGGGAGGTTGAGGTCGCCCTATAAGGGGAGGCCAGGGCAGGTACTATGCTCTTCANCCGGGGCAGAGGACGAGCACGCGGTGCAGCCCGAGCACCGGCTAGAGCAGAGGCAGAGGAGCCCTAAGCAGCTACAATTGGAGGGGCACAGGAGATCCCTACTGTTACTCCAGATCTCCCGGAGACATTGGCTCAGTTCTTGAGTGCCTTCAGTACTCTTTCTCAGGCGGGTCTACTCTTGATAGCTCTAGCTACATCCCAGGTCGGGGGAGGGACACAGACTCCCGCATCCCGTACTCCTGAGCAGAGGGTTCATATTAGGTAGGTTCCAGAGTATATACCTATGCCCCCAGCAGCTCCAGCCCAGCTTGAGACTAATATAGCTGTTCCTGAGGCAGAGGAGCTCTGACTTGAGAGGTACAAGAAGTACCACCCACTGAGTTCAGCGGACTAGCTTCGGATGACGCCCTGGGTTTTCTTGAGGGGTGTCATCGCATTCTCTGCACTATGGGTATTGCGGAGACGAGTGGGGTTTCTTTCACTACTTTCCAGTTGAGGGGAGCAGCTTATCAGTGGTGGTGTGCTTTTGAGATTAGTAGCCCGGACGAGGCAGCTTCACTTACTTGGGCTCAGTTTTCTGAGATGTTCTTACTTGAGTTTGTCCCTCAGAGCTTTCGGGATACTTGGCGTGCGGAGTTTGAGCAGCTACGCCAGGGTTCCATGACTGTGTCAGAGTACGCAGTCCGTTTTAGCGATTTGGCTCGCCATGCACCAGCTTTGGTTGTCACTGTCAGAGAGAGGGTTCGATGATTTNTCTAAGTGTGATTTTTGGCTCGATTCTGTGGCATTCCTAGGCCACGTGGTGTCTTCGGATGGGATCAAGGTAGATCCGAAGAAGGTGGAGGCGGTACAGAGTTGGCCCAGACCGTCCTCAGCTACTGAGATCCGCAGTTTCCTTGGTTTGGCTGGGTATTATCGCTGTTTTGTGGAGGGATTTTCATCCATTTCAGCGCCTATGACCAGACTGACCCCAGAAGGGTGCATCTTTTATATGGACTGCGGAGTGTGAGGAGAGCTTTCAAAAGCTCAAGATAGCCCTGAATACAGCTCTTGTGTTGGTTTTGCCTACCGGTTACGGGTCCTATACAGTTTATTGTGATGCTTCAAAAATTGGCTTGGGAGCGGTGTTGATGCATAAAGGTAGGGTGATTGCCTACACGTCCAGACAGTTGAAGGTTCATGAGAAAAACTACCCTGTTCATGATCTCGAGTTGGCAATGATTGTTCGCGCCCTGAAGATATGGCGTCATTATTTATATGGTATTCCTTGTGAGATATTCACGGATCACCAGAGTTTCCAGCACATATTTAGGCAGAAGGATCTAAATTTGCGCCAGCGTACATGGTTGGAGTTGCTAAAGGACTATGATATCACTATATTATACNCTTTGAGTGTGATGACCCTCGTCATATGATCATAGATTGCCCCAGAGCAAGGAGGGGTGCACCACCTCAGACTTATCAGGCTCCGTGTCTTCCACCAAGTCCTCCAGTTATTCTTCCAGCCCCAGCGGCTACCCCACCACCTTAGGCAGCTCGAGGTGGAGGTCAGGGAGGTTGAGGTCGCCCTATAAGGGGAGGCCAGGGCAGGTACTATGCTCTTCATCCCGATCCGAGGCCATTGCTTCAGATTCAGTCATCACAGGTATTGTTCCCGTTTGTCATAGGGATGCATCGGTATTATTTGACCCAAGTTCTACCTATTCATATGTGTCTTCTTATTTTGCTTCACATCTGGGGATATATCGAGGTTCTTTGAGTTCCCCTGTTTATGTTTCTACTCCGGTGNCCGGTTACGGGTCCTATACAGTTTATTGTGATGCTTCAAAAATTGGCTTGGGAGCGGTGTTGATGCATAAAGGTAGGGTGATTGCCTACACGTCCAGACAGTTGAAGGTTCATGAGAAAAACTACCCTGTTCATGATCTCGAGTTGGCAATGATTGTTCGCGCCCTGAAGATATGGCGTCATTATTTATATGGTATTCCTTGTGAGATATTCACGGATCACCAGAGTTTCCAGCACATATTTAGGCAGAAGGATCTAAATTTGCGCCAGCGTACATGGTTGGAGTTGCTAAAGGACTATGATATCACTATATTATACCACTGGGCGGAGAGTTTGGGGAGTTTGGCATACCTTCATGCAGCTGAGAGGCCTCTAGCCTTAGATGTTCAGTCCTTAGCCAGTTAGTTTGTGAGATTGGATCTTTCTGAGCCTTGCCGGGTATTAGCTTGTGTGGTTACTCGATCTTCCCTTCATCACCGTATCAAAGAGAGCCAGTATGATGATCCCCACCTTTTGGTTCTTCAGGATAGAGCCCAGCGGGGTGATGCCAGTGATGTGACTATACGAGATGACGGGGTGATGACGATGCAGGGCCGTATTTGTGTGCCCAACATGGATGGGCTTCGAGAGTTGATTCTTGAGGAGGCCCATAGTTCGCGGTATTCCATCCATCCGGGCACCGCGAAGATGTACAAGGATTTGAGACAGCACTATTGGTGGCGAAGGATGAAGAAGGATATAGTGGAGTTTGTAGCCAAGTGTCTCAACTATTAGCAAGTCAAATGTGAGCATCAGAGACTGGGAGGCTTACTTCAGCAGATTGAGCTTCTAGAGTGGAAGTGGGAGCGGATCACCATAGACTTTGTGGTCAAACTTCCTCGGACTTTGAGGAAGCATGATGCTATTTGGGTGATTGTGGATCGGCTGACAAAATCAGCCCATTTCATTCCAGTGCTGACTACATATTCATCTGAGAGGTTGGCTGAGATTTATATCAGATAGATTGTTCGCCTCCACGGTATTCCAGTATCTATCATTTCAGACAGAGGTACACAGTTCACTTCACGGTTTTGGAGAGCCGTTCAGCAGGAGTTAGGCACCAGGGTAGAGTTGAGTACAGCTTTTCACCCTCAGACAGACGGGCAGTCCGAGCGCACGATTCAAATTCTCGAGGATATGCTACGTGCATGTGTGATAGATTTTAGAGGGTCATGGGATCGATACTTTCCCCTTGCAAAGTTTGCTTATAACAACAGCTACCAGTCCAGCATTCAGATGGCGCCGTATGAGGCTTTGTATGGTAGCGGTGCAGGTCTCCTGTGGGATGGTTTGAGTCGGGCGAGGCCCGATTGTTGGGTACAGACTTGGTTCAGGATGCCCTGGACAAGTTGAATGTGATTCAGGAGAAACTTCGCATAGCTCAGTCCAGGAAGAAGAGCTATGCAGACCGGAAGGTTCGTGACTTGGCATTTATGGCTGGTGATCGGTTTTTGCTTCAGGTATCGCCTATGAAGGGAATCATAAGTTTCGGGAAGAAAGGCAAGCTGAATCCGAGATTTATACCCTTTTGAGGTGTTGCGACGTGTTGGGGAGGTTGCTTATGAGCTAGCCCTGCCTCCCAGCCTAGCAGGGGTTCAACCGGTGTTCCACATCTCCATGCTCCGTAAGTATCACGGTGACCCAACTCATGTCTTGGATTTTAGTGCAATCCAGTTGGACAAGGATCTATCATATGTTGAGGATCCTGTGACTATATTGGACAGGCGGGTCAGAAAGCTCAGATCGAAGAATATTGCCTCAGTTAAGGTTTAGTGGAGGGGTCATCCAGTCGAGGAGGCGACTTGGAAGACCGAGTAAGATATGCGGAGTCAGTACCCTCATGTTTTCACAGCTTCAGGTATGTTTCTATACTCGTTCGAAGACGAACAATTTTCTTAAGAGGGGGAGGATGTAACGACTCAATCGGTCGTTTTAAGAATTAGCGCCCCAATCCCCCATTAACCGCTTCTCCCATGTCTATTTATGTTATTGGAACTTGTCGGAGCGTTGAGTGATGAAATTCGGGGTGATTTTGGACACACAATCCATAAATGTGGAATTTAGCTTTAGTAATCTGGCTGTCGCTAGAGATGTGTAAATACGGATCCGGAATGGAATTTCGTCGACTATGTTAGCTACGTTGGGTGATTTCGAGGTTAGGAGCATGTTTGGGATGTGTTTTCGAGGTCGATTGTGGATTTAGGCTTCAATTGGCGAAAGTTAGAATTCCGGCGCTTTCGGCCGATAGGTGAAATTTTGATATCGGACTAAAAATGGAATTCCAAAAGCGACAGCAGGTCTGTAATGTCATTTGTGACCTGTATGCAAAATTTGATGTCATTCGGATGAGTTTTGACGTGTTTCGGCATCGGATGTGGATTCTAGAAATTTCATAAGTTCTTAGGCTTGAATCTAGACATAGTTGATGATTTTGATGTTATGAGATGTGTTTTTAAGGCTCGACCAAGTTTGAACAAGGTATTAGGGTCAGTTGGTAGGTTTGGTTGAGGTCCTGGGGGCCTAGGGGTTGTTTCGGATGCCCAACGGGTGAGTTTGGGACTTTGAGAGCAGCTGAACCATTCTGGTTCTGGTGTCTCGCACCTGCGATGGTATTTCCGCATGTGCGGACACGTAGGTGCGAAGGGGATGCATGCAGGTGCAGACGTAGCTTAGCCTGGCCCGACTCGCAGGCGCGGAAGAGTATCCGCAGGTGTGGAGCCGCACCTGCGACCCATCCACCGCAGGTGCGACCCCAGGTCATTTAATAAGTTTCCACACCTGCGATTGTGTTTCTGCAGGTGCGAAACATCTGGGTTGGTTATACCAAAAATCCAAGGGTTTGAAATTCATAATTCCAAAATCGATTGTGAGCTCGGAACTTGGCGATTTTCAGTGGGATTTGAAGAGGAGAATCATATAACGTTTTCTAACCTTAATCCATTTATATATCAATAATCTCTATAAATTTCCTTAATCTAATCAATGAAATTGGATGAAAACCCATGAAATTGGGATGAAATTTCCCCAAGTAGAAATCTGAGGATTTAGGGAGATTTAGACGTCGGATTTTGTTGATTCTTGTTTGAGTGGGTTCATGAGCGAATGGGTGTTCGGGAAATATAAGTTTTACTCGATTTCGAGACGTGGGCCCGGGGGACTTTTTGGGCGAATTTCCTAATTTTACGTATTAGCTTAAAAATAATTAGTTATTTTGTTCCCTTGAAGTGATATTTACACCATGCAATCGATTTGAATAGATTTGGGCCACCCGGAGTCAGATACTCGTCGCAAGAGCGTGGTAATGAGTTGATTAGCACAATCAAGGTAAGTGGCTTGCCTAATTCTATGTTGGGGACTTCCCCTTGGTCTTTTTGTACTGATTTTGTTACGTGGACGCCGTGTACGTGAGGGGGCAAGGGCGTACACGGGTCATTGTCGCTAAAATCTTATTTTTACTTCCATGAAATCACTCATTTTCATCCCTATATTATTGTTTCCTGTCTTAACTGAGTAGTTAGCTTAAGAGTAAGCATGCCTACCTGTCCTTATTTGATTTCCTCTTATTTGCTACTAGTTGCACCATGCTTGCTTAGCTTTACTCTATTCTTGCCTGTTGTTTTCCTGGACTGTTTAATTAAACCGTATCCGACATACTTCTGCTTTGCATATTTAAATTGGGACTCGGACCGAGATCTGGGAGCTTTCCCGTTGTACTATATTACATATTTAAATTGGGACTACGGACCGAGATCCGTGAGCTTTTCCCTTGTACTGAAATGCATATTTAAATTGGGACTACAGACGGAGATCCGGGAGCTTTCCCCCTGTACTGCATACCATATTTAAATTGGGACTACGGGCTGAGATCCAGGAGCTTTCCCAGTGTATTGCATTGCACATTTACTGTTGAGATATAAGTTGTGCTGAGCCGAGGGCTCTCTTTCTGTTATTAATTCTTCCAGTTTCCATTAATCATGTTTATCATTGTTTATCTATATTTCACTCTTTTAAATTGTATATTGACTTGTTTTAAAAACTCAGTAGGGCCTCAACCTGACCTCGTCACTACTTGACTGGGGTTAGGCTTGGCACTTACGGAGTACCGAATGTGGAGTACTCACGCCCTTTCCTGCGCATGTTTTCCCCATGTGCAGATCCAGGTACCAGCACCCAGTATCGTGGCTAGGAGTTGTTCCAGCAGCTGCCAGGAGACCGCGAGTAATTCTGCCGCGTTCGCAGAATCCCACGAGTCCCCTTCTACTCTAGTATAGGCATAGAAGACTTATGTATTTTTTCCACTGTTTAATTGTATAGAGCTACATTTTTTACAGAGCTTGTGACTATAGTGACATTCTGGGTTTTGGGAAGTGATAGTGTATATGTTGAGCACCTATGTTATATCTACTTGAGCTCTTTTCTATCTTTATTTTATTGATTCTATCATATTCCGCAAATTTTAGGCTTACCTAGTCGTAGGGACTAGGTGCCGTCACGATACCTTTCGGAAGGAAAAATGGGTCGTGACACCCTTACTGCCTACTTGACTCTGATTTGACTTAACCAAAGGTTTTACCTCTCTATCATCACGCCATATTTTCATAAACTACCATACTTAATTGAATTGTTGAATATCCCTCATAATTGCTCAACCTCATAAGGGGTTTAGATAACTTATATCTTAGTCGACTTGTCCTTACTTGGAATTATTTGACTTGTATTGTCTTCTTATTGTTGATTTGAATTTTTGGATTTGTTGTTTGTCTTGTTTTTCCCGGGTCAAGCTGTTCTCTTACACTTAGTATTCTTACCGTGATTATTCCTTGTAAACGATGTTCTAATGTTTCCTTGTGAATTGAAGTTCTTGTATTGATTTATTCGTCGTACCTTGTGTCATTGTCATGATTGCTTTGTATTTGATGTGGTGATGTACGAGTTTTCTGCCATGCTATAATGGTTGTCTTGGGTTGTTGTACTGCATAGTTACTTTGGGACTACGGACGTATTCCGGGAGATCCCCCTGTACTGCATATTTACTTTGGGACTACGGACGTATTTCGGGAGATCCCCCTGTACTGCATATTTACTTTGGGACTACGGATGTATTTTGGGAGATCCCCCAGCACCGCATATTTACTTTGGGACTACGGACGTATTTCGGGAGATACCCCAGCACTGCATATATATATGTATTGGAGTGGGTTGTACGCCGCAGTAGGTTTTATGTGGTACCTGATGAGTGAGAGTGCTGAGTGTGAGCATTGACTTATGAGAGTAGAGTCACGAGTGACTGAGAGGCTTGTCCGAGAGGCTTTATTGTGAGTGATATTTTGCCCGAGGGGCTTATATTTTATGAAATTACTGTTTTTCACTCTTTTTTACACTGAGCCTCTAATGATAAATGTTGGGTAAATGTTGTTACACGAGATTTTTAAATGGAAACTGGAGTTTTATGAAATACTCGGAAATGTATTCCTGACTTGATTTACTTATTTCCACAGTCACTTATTATATGGATTTACATGGTTTATAAATGCTCGTCACTACACTCATGTTTTTAGATACTTTGGTTACTTACTGAGTTGGCGTACCCACGTTACTCCCTGCACCTTGTATGCGAATTCAGGTACCGGGGCAGAGCGATAGTTGAGCTACCCCGTTTGGAGCATTGTTCGGAGATTGTGAGGTAGCTGCTCGGTGTCCGCAGCACTACTCTTTCTCCTTCCTATTCTATCATTTGTGTTATACTTCCCAGACTTGTTGTATTAGAGGATTTGTATTGGACTGTATCACTTCTTAGATGCTCATGACGGTTCACTCCAGATGTTGGGACTGTGCTTAGATGTTCTAGTCATTTTTATTGTATTTGAAATGCTTAAGAAACAGAATTATTTTTAAAAATTTGGATATTTGATGTATTAATGGAAACTCATTCCATTATTTTCAGTAAATTGGCTAGCCTAGTATCACCATAGGCGCCATCGCGGCCAGTTGTGATTTGGGGTTGTGACAATCCCCCTGTACTGCATATTTGCTTTGGAACTACGGACGTATTCCGGGAGATCCCCCAGCACTGCATATTTACTTTGGGACTACGGACGTATTCCAGGATATCCCCTAGCACTGCATTTTGTTTTGGGACTACGGACGTATTTTGGGAGATCCTCCGTATTGCGTGATGAATTCGGAATTACGGGACGGGATCCCAGTAGATTTTATCAAAGGAATTATGTTTGAAAGACAATTATTTGGAAAGTCCAATTTGAAAAATAATTATCTTGAATAAAACTATGTTTGAAGGACATTCCTTTGGAAAAAGAATATTTGAAAAATGTTTATGTTAAATAAAACTATGTTGAAGGATATCTCTTTGGAAAAGAATATTTGAAATGTTTATGTTAAATAAAACTATGTTGCAGGATATCCCTTTGGAAAAGAATATTTGGAAAATGTTTATGTTGAAGAAAACTATGTTTAAAGGACATTTTCTTTGGAAAGATATATTTGAAAAGCCTTTATCTTGAAGAAAACTATGTCTGAGAGACATCCCTTGGGAAAAATTATGTTTCAAAAGAATTTCCTTTTAAAAAGGATATTACCTTAAAGCTTTCAATATAGAAACTTGCGGGTGAAGGTTTACACTCGGGGATTTTTGACCATTTTAATGGTATTTGTGGCTAAGGCCTGGTGTGGAGACTAATGCAGTGTTGAGTTACTACTTGTCCTTATTGTGTTGTGATTCCCGGATTTGGGTTGTGTTCCCGTCCATCCATTCTGTGTAGTATTATGATGTTTCGTCATTAATTTTTGTATTTCCTTCCGCATTGTAGTTGTTATGTTGTTAACTATATTGTGTAGTTATTAGATAGGTGTCATGCCCTGTCATTCCTATATTTATGCATGTTAATTTATTAGAACAGTGGGTGTATTGACTAGTCCTCGTCACTACTTCACTGAGGTTAGTCTTGATAATTTCTGGGCACCGTTGTGGTGTGCTCATTCTACACTTCTGCACATTTTTGTGCAAATCCAGGTATCGATCGTTAGTAGCTGTGCGGGTTCTTGCTAAGGAGACTCAAGGTAAACCTGTCGTCGCGTTCGCAGGCTTCGGAGTCACCTTCATATTCTGTATTTACAATGTTTTACTTACTTCCAAACAGTTGTATTTAGAAGTTGTAGTAAACTCTGTAAAGCTTTAACCCTCGGAAACCCAAAATAACATCAACTCACCCAATTTACTCTAAATTCAAGCCTAGGATATTCAAACTTCCGAAATTCACCAACGATGCCGAAACTAACAAAACCTCGTCCGAATGATCTGAAGATTTTCATACACATCCAGAATGATGCAACGAACCTGCTCCAACTCTCGGAATTCCATTCCGACCCCGATAGCTAATTTTCAACTGCCGACCGAAAATTGCCAAAAACTCAATTTCGCCAATTCAAGCCTAATTCTACTCTGGACCTCTAAACCACATTTCGAACACACTCCTAACTCCCAAATCACCTAACGAAGCTATCCGAGTCCTAAAATCCGCATTCCGAGGTCGTTAGCCTAATAATCAACTTCCGGTTGACTTTTCCAACAATAAGGCCAACTTAAGAGACTAAGTGTCTCATTTCTCACCACGACCACTCCAGACCCAAACCAACTGACCCATCATGATGAAAATAGGCTAAGAAATACATGACAAAGCAGAAACAGGGGAAACGGGTCAAATCTCACGGAACGACCGGCCGGGTCATTACATATTATTCTGTTTTAGTTGTTTTTGTATTTGTATATTAGTACACTTTTCTTGTAATATTTTCATTATATGTTGTATTTTATGTCCTATGGACCATTTTGCATTTGGGTTTTGTATTACTCCGTCTCTTTTATACCATCATTCTTCTATTTCTCTGCCTAGAACTCCTGGTAATTTATTAAATAATTTTAAACCTAATTCTTGATCAAACGCATTTGCACTAATAGTTCAATAATAAAAATAATCATTGAGGAATTTCTTTATATGAAACCAACTGCTTATGCTTAATTGTTCTAACTTTATTAGATCATTTTTTTGTAATACTACTAATCCACTATTTGGATCTTCTCCTGTAATTAAACTATGTATTTTATTTGTAAAATTATAAGGATTTAGTTCCATTGCTATTAAAGCTTGAAATTCTTGTGGGAATTATGACTTATAAGATTCCCATAATCCTTTTGTTGATTCTCCTAAGAAAGTTTCCATATATTTATACATTTTTTCTGCATTTGTTTCGTGGTAGGTTTTTATATAGTCTGCTACTACTATTCATTTCCAAAGGTCTATTACTGAGTTCCACATTTGTGGGTCGTGAGTTGCTATATTTAATATTTTACCTTTACTTCCTCCTTCTTGTAGTCTTATAGGTTCCTCTATTGACATCCTTTTTCCTGATGGTTTTATATTTTCTATTTATATTTCTTGACCTAGTCTATATACCCTTCTTCTAGGTACATTTCCCATACTAGTACTAATGTATTTTGATGAATTGTTCTCTGAAATGGACTAGGACTAGAACTAGTTGATTCCATTAATTCTTTTAAACTTATTAAAGATTTTATCTCTGTTTCTTCATAGCTATCCTTCATTTCTTCTAAAATTTTATCAAAATTTTCTAATCTTTTTTTGTGAAATATTTTCTGATCAATATCCCCAATTGTCCGTTCTTAATTCGCATTTCTTAAAATGTTCTTCTGGTTCACATAGAGTTAAACTCCCAAGTTTACATGCTTTACATTGAAAAGTCCTGTTTTTATTTTCTCTAACTAATATCCTAGCTTTTTATAATGCTTTGTCTACTTCAAATTCATCTTGTATTATTTCAATGTTCATACATTCACTATCTTCTACCGTACTTTCAGTTCCATCATTTACTTCCCTATGGGTGGTATAATTATAGTCAGTGAACCAAATTGAAGTTTCTCCCCTAGAAGTTGTATACATCAAATGAGATTCTGGTTTTAATATTTTTGGTTTTGCAAAGTCCTCTAGATTCCGTTCTAATCCTGCATATTCTTCTGGGTCTATTTTGATGGGTTTTATTAGTTTTATTCCTTTATTTCCCATTACTTCTACTACATCATCTACCTTAATGTTGAATTTTGTATTACTATTAGTTTCCATTTTTCCTATAAATCCTACACTCGATTATATGTTGGTATTTGACTGATTAATAATGAAATTAGTGGGATTCAATGGGGTAATTTGATGGATTAGGCCTTAAGGTTCTAGACTTTGAATTGAGGATTTGAGGGGACATTTATTGTCGGGTTTTAGAATGTCACACATTTCGGATGACGAGTATGTGGCGCGCACTAATTTTTGGATTGGAATTGGTCCTCCCCGCGGCAACTATTGAGTTGTGTATTTTACTCTAACTCATATGTTCATATGTGTTCTAAAGACTATTGCTATATTTGGGCTATAAGCCACGTTTGGGGCCTCGTGCCGACTTGTTTAGACCCCTTGGGGGCTTTTTACTGCTATTTCCTCACTGTTGATTTATGATTTACACTCAGTCATGTTGTGCTTAACTATTTTCGAAACTCCGCTTTATTTACACTATTTTGAGATATAAAATGATGTTTTGGGTCGAGCCCCATTTTACTGATACGCCCGAAGGTTTTTTGAGAGGTTCTGACTAAGTGAGGCCGAGGGCCTGATTGTGAGGATATGATACGCCACGATGTTTAACCAATGAATTAGATCCTTTGACCAAAGCTATTTTAGGATGAACACGGGTTTCTGATAATCCAAAAATAATAGTAAAAAAGGAGTAAGTAAATAGACAATAATATGATGCACAGAAAAGTAAAATGTATTTTATTCGTAGTTCACATGCCTTTACAAGTTATATTTTCTTCCCTTATATAGGAAATTTTTTAATATAACGTCTACCTCTTACAATGATCGCTCATTAATGACTAATCATTACATTAATGGGACGTTACAAATAATAACCATAACTGTTGCGCGAAGGTTGTGTAACGTGTGAGTCATTAATTGAGGATCTCTGAATCTTCCCGTAGCTCTGTCCGGATTCATTCTTACCGTGTCTCTTCTTTCTCTCAATCAGGTGAGTTTCTCGTAGCTGATTTCCCCGTAGGTTTATTGAGTCGTGCCTTTTTGCTTCGTACCTCTTTATTGAATCATGTGTAGCTGACATGTTTTCTTTGATCCACGTAGCTGGCTGAGTCATCGGGAATTATCATACATGTGAAAATATTTTTTACCAATACAGATAGTCCCCCCACTTACCATTTATTTATCGATTAATATTTGGTAAGTGGATATGCATTTATGGTGGGAATATTTTGTCGCCGCTTCATCTCGAAACATTGTATCCTTTTCTGAACAGAGGCGTCGCTTGTCACTTCTATTTAATGCTCAAGCCACGTGTTCCCACTGGATTGGTTCTGCAGTTACTCGGTGCCTTTTAGGGCTTTTAGCGGCTGCATCAATCACGAAGTGACACCTTCAATCATGAATTTCTCATCATTGTTTTTCTCATGTTTGACTGTTGTCTTCAAGTATAAATACCTCTTTTCTTTTCTTTACTTTCACGAAACACTTTCTAACTTATCTCTTTTATTTGTAAAGAATTTCTTCTTGTCTTCGTAAACATGTCTTCTTCGAACCAATCTAAAGCAGTGATAGACGTCAAGAATTTGACACCTTCTTCCGTTCCGACTCGGAGTCGGAGGGGTGGTAGACTGAGGAGTTTAGGCTCTACTCCTTTATGAGGCTCCTCTTCTTCCCAGATTGTTTCCCCTCTTTCTGCTAGGTCTTTAGTCTCTCCAAGATCTAGGGCTTCCAGGTCTTTGTCCAGGGGTAGAGAACATCACGAACCCCTACGCGAACCACGAGTTGATAGTTCATTCCTGCTGAGTTTACCTTCACTAGGGATAGTCAGATTCTTGTAGATCAGTCGCTATCCCTTGATAGTGTTGATAGGTATCCCACTCTTATTACCGAAGGTTTGATTCCCCTTGTTCGCAGGGAATGTTCTTGGGAGTCTGATTTTCCCATTGTTATTCCGAATAGCAACCAAAGAATAACGTCTTACAAGGCGGGGCATTCTTTTGTTTACACCTACCCTTTTACTTTAGGGTTTAGACCTCCTATTGATCCAGTCATCATCGAATTTTGTCGTTTCTTCAACATTTGCTTAGGACAAGTTGGTCCTCTTGTGTGGCGGGTTGTCGCGTGTCTTAGATGTTTAGCTTATTTAGCCTCGGTTCCTTTTACCTTCAATCACCTCATTCATCTTTATTCTCCTACCTTATATCATCAAGGGGTTTTCACTCTAGCTGCTAGGAGCAAAAGAGTGTTGGTAATCCCTGATGACGATAAGGATAGAGGTTGGTACCTTCGTTACGTTGTTGTGCCCACTGCTGGTTTAGTGGGCGAGGAAAATCTTCCCTTCCCTGAGAAGTGGAATCGTGCATGTGAGGACATTTTAGCTCACATTTGTGATTTTTCTTCTCTTTGCTTTAAGTGTTTTATTAACACCGTAGCTATTTTCTTCTTCTTTCTGCAATCATGGGTACTGTTAAGAATGTCTCCGGTATCCGTGATTGGGTAGAAAAGTTGTTGTCGGTTGTTCCATTAGAGGAAAGATCTTGTAAGTACTTCTCCGGGAAGTACGGTTGGAAAGTGAAGACTCACGGTAAGTGAAACTTTTGTTTTTGCATCTTTTCCTTACTCAAGCTTCTTTTTCTTTGTTTGTTTAACCTTTTTTCTTTTGACAGGGTTTTCTGCTCTGGGGGTATCTGCTGCATCCATTCTGAAGATGTCTTTGGCTCAGGCCCAGGAGATTATTACTGGTTCCTCTTCTTCCAAGACGAAAGTTGGTGGGTCTAGGACGAAAGAGGGAACTTTGGTGCACAGGTTACGTAGAAGAAGGGTGGTCTCAGACGATGAGTCTACACCCGTGGCAATGTCTTCCATACCTGATGTCAGACCTTCTACCCCCGGGGATTATTCTTCTTCTCTTGCACATGATTCTGTGGATCATCTATTCCGCGAGGGTTTTGGCCCTACTGCTAATGAGGCGCCTCTGGCTGTTTTTGCTCCCTCCTTTAGAGAAATCTCTTCGTCCATTCTGGCTATTTCCTCTGCTCATTTGGCCATTTCTTCTCCCACTGCTGCCTTGCCCGTGGATTTCTCAGCTCCTCAAGTTTCCGTGCCTGGGACTTCTTCAGCTTCACAAATTTGTCTGTGGCTCCTTCATCTCATCCTTCTTATGTGCTTCCTGTTAGAGAAGTAGGGTATTCCAGCATGGAGATGAGGCAAGTGCTAATTGAGGTTCCGACTGATGGGAGCCTTTTTAAGAAATCCGGCCAACCCGTAGTGTGGATGAAGCCTTTGATTGGCCCAACAGAGAGGACCAAGTTAGATAGTCACAGTTCCTTACCTGGGCTAATGAGGTTGTGCATTCCTCCTTGAAGGTAACATTCATTCTTTTGTATCTCATTCTTATACATGTAATTACCGTATCTAATTGATTTTCTTTTTGTAGATCAATCTCATAGGCGCAGAACTCATGAAGAGGATTTCTAACATGGAGCAAGAGCTAAAGGAGTGGCATGTTGAAGCAGGGAATTGGAAGGGGCAATATGAAATCCTGAAGCTCGACATGGAAGCCTTAGAAGAAGAAAAGTGTACCTTGGAGCGGCAGGTGAGAGTCGTGGCTGCGGAATCGGCAGTGGAGAAGGCGTCTTCTAACCAAGCGGACAAAGACAAGAGCATTCTTGAGTCTTCGTTTGCTGAGCAATTATCACGTGCCTCGGAAGAAGTTAGGAGCTTGAAAGCCTTGCTGGAGCAAAAAGAGGAATACTCAGGCGAGCTTGTGCAGTCACTCACCCGGACTCAGGAGGATCTTCGCGTTGCTTAAGACAAAATCCAATCTCTGGAGGAGTCAATTGTACCTTTTAGGGCTGCCCATGAAGCTGCTGAAGATGAAAAGTATGGGCTAAGAGCTGAGCTTCATATATGGGATAGAGATTATGAAATTCTCAAAGAGGCGGAAGCTGTCAATGTTAGTTGGGCGTACATGAATTCTCGCCTCGATACATTAACGGAAATGAGTCGGGGAGATTTCGACCTTAACGCTGAAATTATTAAAACCAAGGAAGCCATGGAAAAGGCTCAACAAGGTTTGAATCTTTCCCCATCTGAAGGTGAGACTCCTGTTGTCCGAGCCTCTTCATCCCAAGCTGCTCTTACTCCCTCTGCTGATGAAGAAGTCAATCCCCCTTCTCAAGAAGATTAAGATGCTGGTTCACCCTTTTTTTTATTTGATTGGTGGTTACCCCCAGCTCCATCGGGGGTAAATTTGGATCTTTTAAAGTCCTCAACTGACAACTTAGGGGCACCTTAATGTACATACAATATATACGGCTAAGTATAAGTTTAATACTTAGTTTCTACTTAGCCGTTTTAACATACCAATGCAAAATGTGACTTTTGTCATTGAGTTTCTGTTCTACTATTTAAGTCTTTTGCATGCTTTATTTTTCGAGGTTTTAGTTTTACCTCTGAGTTTTGCATATAGAATGCTTTAGATTACTCGCACCTTTTCGTAATAGGCACGGTGTCTATAAAATGTGTGCCTTTTTGTAGTAGGCATAATTTATGAAAGAGGGCCCTTTTTGATCGACACTTAATNTTTTTTTTGTTTGGACTTTCACAACATTTTACATGTGTTTGATTATCGTCTAAAACTCATGTTGCAACTGTTTTCTTTTAACAGATTTGATATACACTTGTATTTCATAACTATTTTTCGTATGTAACAATTTTTTCGAGTTAATACAAGAGAGAAACCGATTTTCTTCGTAACAGTTTTTATTCAAGTTGGGGTTTTCACCCGTAACTGTTTTTGTTGACAACAGTTTTCAATAAGCATGAGGGAAATGCTCTTACATTTGTAACTGTTTTATTTGATAACAGTTTTTTGAACAAGTACAAGGATTTTGATCTTTAATCCATAACTGTTTTATTTGATAATAGTTTTCTATATGAGTACAAATATTTCGTAACTATTTTTAGTTACAACAGTTTTGAATGAGTACAATGATGATGATAATCTTTTATCCATAACTATTTTTGGTTACAACCGTCTTTCTTTTGAATAAGTACAAAGATGCGCATTTCTTCCTCGTAGCTAGCATTTTGCCTTTTTAACCTGAACATGTTCAAAGGTTTTTTGGATTAGGCTTTGTGTTTGAGTCTTTGGCTCTTTTGATTTTGCTCGTATCACTTGACTTGTTGGGTAGATGGATCTTCAGGATCGAACTTTGACTTTTTANCTCGAGCACTTGACTATTCCTTCCTTGTGGTCCTTTTCCTGAAAAGGAAAAACATACGGGACTCGAAGGTATATAGTTTTTAGATGATGACTGCTTAACCCTTTAAAACGTCCATCAGAAAGTGTAACCCTAGACTGGGAATTCAGTTACTTCCTCGCGTCTTTGCAGGTCTAATATCATGATCTGGTGATGGGTTAGTTTTATGCCTATCATCTAAAAAGGTTAGTAAAATTTTAAATGTTCAAAATAAAATCGAGCGTTTGATACTTGACCGGGGGTACTTCTTTTCCTTAGAAGTAGTACTTCTTCAAGTGGATGGCATTCCAACTTGTTGGTAGGATTCTGTCGTCCATAGCTTCCATCTCGTAGGCGCCCTTCCCAGCTATGCTTCGGACTTTGTAGGGTCCTTCCTAGCTTGGACTTAGCTTTCCTGCGCCTGCTTCTTTCACTGATTGAAAGACTTTTTTGAGGACGAAGTCCCCAATCTTGAAGTACCTGAGATGAGCTTTACGGTTGTAATAATGCTCTATGATTTGTTTTTGAGCTGCCATCCGTATTACTGATGCTTCTCTCCGTGGTTCGAGCAGGTCCAGATTGGTCCTCAATTCGTCATCGTTTGCTTCCTCCATGGTTGTTGTAAACCTTATGCTTGGTTCGCCAATCTCCACATGTATTAAGGCTTCTGAGTCGTAGACAAGTGCGAACGGAGTTTCTCCCATGGCTATTTTTGAAGTTGTTCTGTATGCCCATAGTACCGCTGGTAACTCATCAGGCCAATTTCCTTTGGCTTTATCTAGCCGCTTCTTTAGATTGTTGATGATGATTTTATTCGTTGACTCATCCTGACCATTTTCCACGGGGTGGTATGGTGTTGAAGTGATCCGTTTGATTTGCCAACTTTTGAAGAATTCTGTGATTTGCGAGCCTATAAATTGTGGGCCATTATCACACACGATCTCCTTTGGTATCCCAAAGCGGCATATTATGTTTCGCCATAAGAAGCTTTTGACTTCCTTTTCTCGCACATGTTTGAACGCTTCTGCCTCTACCCATTTTGTAAATATTCGGTTAGCACGAGTAAAAAGCGTACTTGTCCTTTAGCTGTGGGAAGGGGTCCCACTATGTCCATTCCCCATTTCATAAAGGTCCATGGGGATATTATTGGATGCAATAATTTTGATGGTCGATGCATGTTATTGGCAAACCTTTGGAATCTGTCGCATTTGGATACGAAGTTCTCGGCCTCTTCTTCCATCTTAGGCCAATAGTACCCAGCTCTGATTAGGGTTTTTACCAAGGATCTCGCCCCTGAGTGATTTCTACAGTGTCCTTCGTGGACTTCTTTAATCACGAACTTTGTTTGATTAGGTCCGAGGCATTTTTCTAGGGGACCTCCGAACATCTTGTGATATAATGAGTTGCGAATGAGGCAGTATCGTGCAGCGTTGCGATGAAGTGCTTGAGCTATTTTCTTGTCTTCAGGTACGGTGCCATTTTTCAAAAAATTTAAGATTTCGTTTCTCCAATCCCAGGTTAAATTGTTGAAAGTTACCTCATTTCTGTCCTGGTCGATCGCTGAATGGAATAGATGAACGACAATTGCATTGTCTTTGTTTGTTACTTCTGTGACTGCTGCGAGGTTAGCTAATGCATCTGCTTCTAATGACAGCTTCGTACTCTGCTTCATTGTTAGTTATAGGATAACATTTGATAGCCTGTCGTGTCTTTTCACCCGTGGGTGATATTAAGACTATGCCTAAGTCGGCACCTTTTATATTGGAAGAACCATCGGTAAATAGGGTCCATAGGCCCGGATTAGCACTGTTAAAGAGTTGTAACTCTTTTTCCACTTCAGGGACAATGTTATTACTAAATTCAGCGACAAAATCAGCTAAGATCTGAGACTTGATTGCAGTCCTAGGCTGATATATTATTTCATGCTCACTTAATTCTATGGCCCACGTGGATAATCTTCATGATAGTTCTTGTTTATGAAGTATGTTTCTTAATGGATACGAGGTCACAACTGTGATTGGATGACATTGAAAGTATGGCCTTAATTTTCTAGATGCCATGATTAGAGCTAAGGCTAACTTTTCTAGATGTGGATATCTAGTTTCAGCATCTAGTAATGTCTTGCTTACATAATAAATAGGAGATTGTTTACCTTTATCCTCCCTTACCAATACTGCACTTACATCAATTTCCGAGACGGCAAGGTAGACGTACATCCTCTCCCCCTCCTTTGGCTTTGACAGCAACGGAGGTTTTGATAGATAAGCCTTTAGGTCTTTGAGAGCCTGTTGACATTCTTTATTCCATTCGAACCGATTTTGCTTTTTGAGTACTGCAAAGAATTTAAAACTTTTTTCGGAAGATTTGGAAATAAATCTTCCAAAGGCTGCAATTCTTCTTGTTAGTCTTTGAACTTCTTTTTTGTTTATAAGTACATCGAGTATTTCTTCTATAGCTTTAATTTGAGCAGGATTTACCTTTATTCCCCTGTTTGATACGAGGAAACCCAAGAATTTACCTGATTCTACGCCAAAAGCGCATTTTTCTGGATTCAGCTTCATATTATACCTACGTAAAATGTCAAAGGTAGCAGAGAGGTGCTGGAAATGGTCTTCCGCCCGTGTTGATTTTACCAGCATGTCATCAATGTAAAATTTCATCATTTTTCCCAGATGTTCCTGGAACATCTTGGTCACTAGCCTTTGATAGGTGGCTCCAGCATTTTTTAAGCCAAAAGGCATGACTTTATAACAATAAGTCCCCCTGTTTGTAATAAAGGAGGTTTTTTCCTCATCTCAGGGATCCATTTTAATCTGATTATAACCAGAATACGCGTCCAGAAAGCTTAACAATTCATGACTTACGGTGGCATCAATCATTTGATCTATATGTGGTAATGGGAATGAATCTTTGGGGCATGTTTTATTTAAGTCAGTATAATCTACGCATACTCTCCATTTTCCATTCTTTTTAGGTACTACCACAGTGTTAGCTAGCCAGTTAGGGTACCTTACCTCTCTATCGAACCAATTTTCAAGAGTTTCTATACCTCTTCGTCAATCACTTGGTTCTTGAATGGTCCTTGCTTACTTTTCTTCTGCTTAACAGGTACGAAGGATGGATCTTCATTTAGTTTATGAGCCATCACTTCTGGTGGGATACCTGTCATATCTGAGTGGGACCACGCAAAGCAATCTGCGTTAGCCTTTAAATAATCAATTAACTTACCTCTTCGACCGGGGCTCAGCCTCGTGCCTATATATACTTTCTGTTCTGGTTTTTGTTCAGTTAATGGAACAGCTTCGAGTTCTTCCGTAGTTGTTTTGATGTGCTCGTCTTCCTCCGGTTCATGAATGACGTCCGGTCTGGAATCTACATCCGTGTGGTCCAATGCATCTTTCGTGGTGACTTGATTCACCTTCTCGTGAGTATATCCTTCCGTATCTGTTTGAACACTCACTTCTTTCGTACCTGTTTAGTCAGTAACTTTTTTCGTACCTGTTTGGCCGGTAACATCTGTCTGGGATATTTCTCTATCTTCTGGTTCTTCCGTCTCTACTTTTTTGTTATAATGCACCACAGAATTTATATTTCTACAGGTTTGCTGATAACCTCTAATCTTTCTGATTCCCCATTCTGAAGGGAATTTTATTACCTGATGCAAGGTAGATGGTACTGCTTCCATGTCGTGGATCCATGGCCTTCCTTAATCCATGTCAGTGTCAATGACTTGGAATTTGGTGTTTTTAATTACTCCCTCGGCATAAGTGCTAAGTTCGATCTCTCCTTTGGTTATCACTGTAGAGTTGTCAAACCCTGATATGGCTCATACCTTTGGGATCACTTGATTCCCCAAGAGCATTTCTTCCACGACTCTTAGCAAGACGATATTGACTGAACTACCTGGATCAATCAACACTCGTTTAACGTTAGTGTCATAAATGAGTAAGGATATTACCAGAGCATCATTGTGGGGGAGCATTAGTCCGCCAAAATCTGCATCATCAAAGGTTATATCATCTACGTCTGGATTTTCTCGAACCCGCTTTCCGTGGGTAATTGTGATCTTCGAGGCTAATTTGCAAACTATTCCATTTACTTCCTCTCCTCCATGTATCACGTTGACGGTTCTTTTTGGAGATGGAGGCCTTGGGACTCCTGCATGTTCTTCATGTATGCATGTTTACCTTTATCACTAAACAATTCTGTTAAATAGCCCTATTTCAATAATTGTTCTATTTCACCTTGTAAAAACTTGCAATATGCAGTCTTATGTCCATGATCATTATGGAATTTACACTAGAAATCTGGATTCCTTTTAGCTGGGTTTGACCGCATTTCTTTGGGGCATCGAACCTTATCACCCATATTTCTTAATACTGAAACAAGCTCAGGGGTACTTACATTAAAGGTGTGATCCCCAATTCGTGCATTACCTCTAGGTCGTTCATCTCGATCCTTTCTGGATCTAGATAAGGATGAGCCCGCATCTCTGCTTGGTGTTCTATAATCTAACCTGGTGTTTTCGAACCTGGGACGAGTTTCACGTCCCGATGGTCCCAAGTAAGGATCGTACCTGTTTTTAACTGAACTCTTGTCTGATTCGGAGTGTCTGGATCTAGTATGATCTTCATCTTTCGAACGGGCAATGGTATCTTCTTCTATTCGAAGTTTAGTACTGTACCTGTTATAAACATCGTTCCACGTTGTAGCTGGGAATTTCTCAAGCTTTCTTTGAGTCTCCCCGTGGCATCTGAGCTTTTGTCATTTAGATTACTTACAAATACCATGGCTGCCCAATTATCAGGTACCCTTGGTAGTTGCATTCTTTCTCGTTGGAACCTATCTACAAATTCACGGAGTAGTTCCGTGTCTCCTTGCTTTATTTTAAATATGTCCTCCATTCTTTTCTCGACTCTTTGCGCAGTGTGCTTTTATGAAAGAATATGCAAGCTCAGCAAAAGAATCAATAGAATTTTCAGGGAGAAGAGAATACCAGGTTAGGGCTCCTTTGGTAAGCGTTTCTCCGAATTGTTTGACAGGGACTGGTTCAATATCTTGTTTTGTTAAGTCTTTTCCCTTTACTCCGGTGGTAAAATCAGTCACGTGGTCGCGTGGGTCAGTTGTTCCATCATACTTAGGAACGTCCAGCATTTTAAACTTATTGGGTATAGGCAAGGGTGCGGCGCTTGGTTTCCAAGGTTGTTGAGAATATCTATCCACATCAATGCCTTTGATAACAGGTGGTACTCCAGGAATTTGTTCGATTCGATCGTTTTGTTCCTTCACCTGTTTCTGCAAGGTTAGTAGTAAATTATGTAATTCAGAGTTATCAGTCATACTTGGTCTCGCTTTGAGAGATTCTGTAGGAGTGTCATCCCTTGCTGAATTTACCAACCCAGACTGAGGATTTTCCTCGGTGATAGTGTTATTGGGAGGTGGATTCAGTGATGCAGGTGATGCCGCTGGTAATCCCCTTGCAAATTCTTGCAAAGCTTGGCTCACATACTCTGCAATCATTTGCTTTACCTAATCTTGTTCTCCCGTTTGATCATTATTATAGTTGTTGTTATTGGATCGTTATGGGGATTGTTCCCTTGAACCACGTAGGGTTCCTAAAGGTGATGGAATAGGGGTTCCATTTCTCTGCTGGTTGTTGTCGTTGGGGTTCGACATAGTTCATAGGATATCGCTTCAAAAGCAAACAAAGATTATCAGACTTCCCGGTAACGGAACCAATTTGTTTAACCAAAGAATTAGATCCTTTGACCAAAGCTATTTTAGGATGAACACGGGTTTCTGATAATCCAGAAATAATAGTAAAAAAGAAGTAAGTAAATAGACAATAATATGATGCACAGAAAAGTAAAATGTATTTTATTCGTAGTTCAGATGCCTTTACAAGTTATATTTTCTTCCCTTATATAGGGAATTTTTTAATATAACGTCTACCTCTTACAATTATCGCTCATTAATGACTAATTATTACATTAATGGGACATTACAAAGAATAACCGTAAATGTTGCCTGAAGGTTGTGTAACGTGTGAGTCATTAATTGATGATCTCTGAATCTTCCTGTAGCTCTGTCCGGATTCATTCTGACTGTGTCTCTTCTTTGTCTCAATCAGGTGAGTTTCTCGTAGCTGATTTCTCCGTAGGTTTATTGAGTCGTGCCTCTTTGCTTCGTACCTCTTTATTGAATCATGTCTAGCTGACATGTTTTCCTTGATCCATGTAGCCGGCTGAGTCATCGGGAATTATCGTACGTGTGAAAAAAAAATTACCAATACACACGAGGTGGGTCGATATTAGCGCTTGGGCTGAAGGAGCCCCTTCGGAGTCTGTACATACCCCCAGTGAGTGTAGGTACCTACTGAGTGCTGAGTGTCGAGTGATGAGTGATTGGGAGGCATGAGTGACAATGAGGTTGCCTGAGGGGCTGATACTGAGTGGTTGTGAGGTGCTGAGTGATTTTCTGCCCGAGGGGTGATTTATTATTCATGTTTTGCGCCAGGGGCTACTTCTGATTTATTCCATTTTTACACTAAATCTTTCGGTCATTTTTATTTCTGAAATTGTTGGAAAAACACATTGTTCAAAGGATTTTTCTGAAGTTGGTTTTAAGGCATGATGATTTCATATATCTATGTATATACTGTTGGAAAGAAAGGTTGTGCATATTGTGAACTGATGATATTGATTTTTATGTGTTTCTTGCCGCTTGGACTTGATTTATCCTCATTACTACTGAGTTGGCGTACTCACATTACTCCCTGCACCCCTGTGTGCAGATTCAGGTGTAGATACCGAGTGTTATCCATCTGTTCCGTGCGGAGCTGGAGTTCGGGATATAGAGGTAGCTGCTCAGCGTCCGCAGCATCTCTGTTTTTCCCTTCTTTTGTTGTATCTAGCTATTCGTTCGGAGATTTTGTAATATAATAGTAGACTTGTTGGTATATTTCTTAGATGATCATGACCTGTTGACTCCGGATTTTAGGGATGGTTTAGACTATTTAGCTGTTTATTTTGCCTAATGAATTCAGTAATTCTATATACTTTATGAAATGTTGAAATTGGTTGGAATTTTAGAAAGAAACAGTAATTATGTGATTGTTGGCTAGCCTAGTTCCACGATAGGCGCCATCACGGCCGGTTTAGGATTTGGGGTCGTGACAAGTTGGTATCAGAGCCTGGGTTGCATAGGACTTAACGGTCATGAGAAGGTTTAGTAGAGTCTTGCGGATCGGTACTGAGACGTCTGTACTTATCTTTGAGAGGCTATGGAACCCTTAGGAACAATCTCATTTTCTTGAATTCTGTCGTGCCATTTTGTTGATTCTGGAAATCTAAAGTTTTGTTGTTTCCTTCTGTCACAGATGGTGAGGACTCGCACTACTGATCAGGATGATCAGCCATCAGCTAGACCAGCGAGAGGTCGAGGCCATGGTAGAGGTAGGGGCCAGCCCGTGCAGCAGCCAGGGCAGTGCCAGTTGATCCCCCTACTGTTCAGGGTCAGATTCCCACCACAGATACTCCATTGGGACAGGCTCCGGCACCGGCAGTACCTATTGTTATTCCAGGTCTTCAGGAGACCTTGGACCAGATCTTGACGGTGTGTACCACCCTTGCTCAGGCAGTTGCCGCTACTTCTCAGGATGGGGGAGGCAGTCAGACTCCAGTTGCCTGGACACCTAAGCAGGCTACTCAGGGTTATTAGACACCGGGGGAGGTTCCAGCCCAGCCGCTTGCTCCAGTTCGAGACTTCGTTGTTCCGGCTATGCCAGAGGACGAGCAGCGTAGACTGGAGAGGTTTAGTAGACTACATCCTCTGACATTCAGTGGTGCTGAGGGCGAGGATGCCCATGGTTTTCTGGATAAGTGTCAGAGGATGTTGCGTACTGCTGGTATTTTGGAGACCAATGGGGTCTCATTTACTACATTTCAGTTTTTTGGTGCACCTTTTACTTGGTGGGAGTCTTTTGAGAGGCGTAGGCCTATTGGTTCAGCACCCCTCACTTGGAAGCAGTTCTCCACTATCTTTTTGGAGAAGTATGTATCCTAGTCACATAGGGAAGAGCAGCGCATTCTTTTTGAGCAGTTGCGTCAAGGGGAGCTATCAGTGACGCAGTAGGAGATGCGGTTTTTGGAGTTGGCTCATCATGCTACCGAGTTGGTCCCTACTGATAGGGAGACGGTTAGGAGGTTTTTGTATGGCCTCACTTATCAGCTCTACCTATTTATGACCCGGGAGAGAGTATCAGATGCTACATTCGAGCAGGTTATTGACATTGCTCGAGATATTGAGTCGGTTCGCTGCCAGGAGCGGGAGGAGAGGGAGTCCAAGAGGCCTCGTGGATTGGTAAGTTCTAGTGGTTCTCCTTCCAGGGGCCAGTTTCAGCATGGTAGAGGCCGTTCATTCAGGCCTCCTCAGTCAGCCCGCCCAGCTTATAGTGGTGCATCTTTGGGGCATGGTCCCCGTGGTTCTCAGCCAGGCCATACTTCATTCGGAGCCCTCCCAGCTCAGAGTGCAGCTCGAGCACCACCAGTTCAGAGTTCTTCTATGCATGAGTCTTCCAGTGGCCATTCTAGTGCCAGGGGTTTCTATCAGTCCCTGCCTCCAGCTCCAGGGAGTTGTTTTGAGTGTGGAGAGTTCAGGCACATGTGGAGGAAGTGTCCCCGTCATCCCGGTGGTTCTTCTCAGCAGAGGGGACAGGCCTCGACTTCAGCTCCAGTTACTTCACCACCCGCTCAGGAAGCCAGGGGTGGTAGTCAGTCAGCTAGAGGCCGCCTAGAGGGGGAGGTCGAGCAGGTGGAGGTCTGACCTGTATGTATGCATTTCCAGCCAGGCCGGATGCTATGGCCTCCGATGCAGTGATCGCAGGTATTGTCTCAGTCTGTTGCTGAGATGCTTTGGCTTTATTTGACCCTGTTTCTACATACCCCTATGTTTATTCATATTTTTCCCATTTCCTGTATATGCCCCGTGAGTCTTTAGTTACCTCTGTTCATGTGTCGAATCTGGTGGGCGATACTGTTGTTGTGGACCGTGTGTATCATTCGTGTGTGATATTTATTGGGGGTATGGAGACCCGAGTGGACCTACTGTTACTCAGCATGGTCGATTTTGATGTGATATTGGTCATGGATTGGTTATCTCCGTGTCATGCTGTTCTTGATTGTCACGCTAAGACCGTGAACTTAGCTATTCCGGGATGTCCGAGGGTTGAGTGGAGAAGTTCTTCTGAGTACATGCCTAGCAGGGGTGTTTATCTTATTTGGCTTTTGTGAGGTATGTTAGTGTTGAGACTCCCGCTATTGATTCGGTTCTTGTGGTCCGTGACTTTTCGGATGTGTTTCCTGCAGACCTGACGGGCATGCCACCTGACAAGGACATTGATTTTGGTGTTGACCTGGTGCCAGGCACCCAGCCTATTTCTATTCCACCTTATCGTATGGCACCAGCGGAGCTAAAGGAATTAAAGGAGCAGCTTCAGGAACTCCTAGATAAGGGGTTCATTCGACCTAGTGGGTCACCTTGGGGCGCACCGGTGTTGTTCGTAAAGAATAAGGATGGTTCTATGCGTATGTGTATTGATTATCGGCAGCTGAACAGAGTTACGGTGAAGAATCGGTATCCCTTGCCTCGTATAGATGACTTGTTTGATCAATTGCAGGGTGCCAGGGTATTTTCCAAGATTGAATTGCGTTCCGTTTATCACCTGTTGAAGATACGGGGGCCAGACATCCCGAAGACTGCTTTCAGGACTAGATTTGGTCATTATGATTTCCTGGTTATGTCATTTGGGTTGACCAATGCCCCAGCAGCCTTTATGCACTTGATACACAGTGTATTTCGGCCTTATCTGTATTCTTTCATGATCGTGTTCATTGACGATATCTTTGTGTATTCCCGATCTTGGGAGGATCATGAGCAGCATTTAAGAGTGTACTTCAGACCTTGAGAGAGAAGATATTGTATGCAAAAATTTTGAAGTGTGAGTTCTGGCTTGATTCAGTAGCATTCTTGGGGCACGTGGTGTCCACTGAGGGTATTCAGGTTGATCCGAAGAAGGTAAAGGTGGTGCAGAGTTGGCCTAGACCGTCATTAGCTACTGAGATTCGTAGTGTCCTTGGTTTGGCAGGGTACTATCGCCGTTTCATCGAGGGATTTTCATCTATTGCAGCACCTATGACCAGACTGACCCAGAAGGGTGCTCAGTTCAGATGGACTGAGGAGAGCTTTCAGAAGCTCAAGTCAGCTTTGACTACAGCTCTGGTATTGATTTTGCCTACGGGTTCAGATTTTTATACAGTTTACTATGATGCCTTGAGAGTTGGACTTGGATCGATTTTGATGCAGGACGGTAGGGTGATTGCCTACACGTCCAGATAGTTGAAGGTGCACGAGAAGAATTATCCATTGCACGATCTTGAGCTAGCAGCTATTGTTCACGCCTTGAAGATTTGGCGTCATTATTTGTATGGAGTGCATTGTGAGATTTTCACTGATCACCGTAGTTTGCAGCATCTGCTTAAGCAGAAGGATCTGAATTTGCGTCAAAGGAGGTGGTTGGAGCTTGTGAAGGATTATGACCTCACTATTTTATATCATCTGGGGAGGGCCAATGTAGTGGCCGATTCCCTGAGTCGCAGAGCGAAAAGTTTGGGGAGTCTAGCCTACCTTTCAGCAGCAGAGCGACCATTAGCACTTGATGTTCAGGCTTTGGCAGGTCAGTTGGTGAGATTGGATCTATCAGTGCCTCTGCGGGTATTGGCTTGTGTAGCCTCCAGGTCTTCTCTTTATGATCAGATTAGAGCACGCCAGTATGATGATCCATATTTTCTTGTTCTTCAGGACAGGGTATGTCGTGGTGATGCCAAGGATGCGGTTATTGGTGATGATGGGGTCATGAGGATGCAGGGCCGGATTTGCATGCCCAATATAGATGGGCTTCGAGATTTGATTCTAGCTGAGGCCCATAGTTCGCGGTATTCCATCCACCCGGGTGCCGCGAAGATGTATCAGGATTTGCGACAGCATTATTAGTGGAGGAGGCTGAAGAAAGATATTATTGAGTTTGTGGATCGGTGTCTCAACTGTCAACAGGTCAAGTATGAGCACCAGAGACCAGGTGGATTGCTTCAGAGATTTGATATTCCGGAGTGGAAATGGGAGCGGATCACCATGGACTTCGTAGTTGGACTCCCACGGACTTCGAGGAGGTTTGATGCTATATGGGTTATTATGGATTGGCTGACCAAGTCCGCTCATTTCATTCATGTTGGTACTACTTATTCTTCGAAGCGGTTAGCTGAGATTTATATCAGCGAGATTGTCCGATTGCATGGGGTTCCAGTTTCTATCATTTCAAACAGAGGTACTCAGTTCACATATGTGATGACCCAAAAGGTCATCCCGTGTAATTTTAACTAAATATGTGTTCCGAGTCCATGAAAGCCTCATTTTATCTCACCTCGATGTGTGTGCACAGCCCGGGGGCGTAGCCGGGAAGCCGTTATCTGGAAAATTGATAAAATGATGATTTTATAGTAATTATTTGAATAAAGTTGACTTTGGTCAAGATTTTTGGTAAACGGACCCGGACCCATGATTTGACGGTCCCGGAGGGTCCGTAGGAAAATATGGGACTTGGGCGTATGTCCGAAATCGAATTCCGAGGTCCCGAGTCCGAGAAATGAATTTTTAAAGAAAATTGTTTTCTAAAAAATATAAGGGTTTTTGAAAATGAGATTTGATGTGAAACCTGTGATATCGGGCCCGTATTATGGTTCCGGAGCCCCGAGAAGGTTCAATATGTTTTATATGTGTTATCTATGAAGTTTGGTAATAAACGGACTTTGTTTGACGTGATTCGGATCAAAAATGGGAAATTTTAAAATTTATGAAGTTTTGAAATATTTCATTGATTTTGAGGTTTAATTCGATGTTATTTATGTTAATTTGGCGATTTGATTACAATAATAAGTCTGTAGGATGTATTTGTCATTGTGTGCATACTTTGTTTTAAGCCCCGAGGGCTCGGGTGAGTTTCGGATAGGTGTCGGAGTGCAAAAACCATAGCAAAATCTGGTGTGTGATTGATGTTTCTGGTGCCCAGCATTTTACTCTTCGCGATCGTGATGAGCAGTGTAGGTTGGGAGTGAAATAACCATGTGCGAGCGCAAATCCTTGAACGCGAACGCAGAGCTTGTGGGGGGGAGCTCTACGCGAACACGAAATGCCTCACGCGAACGCATAGAGTAAGGGGACCTGGAGGAGGGTAGAGCAGGGACCTTACGCGAACACGTCCATAGGATCGTGAACGCGTAGGGTAAAGGGGGGTGCTGGGTGGTGTTAACACTTTGCGATCGCAGCCAAAAGCTCGCGATCGCATAGGCTCAATAATCAAACCTTCGCGAACGCGGCGTGGGACCTGTGAACGCGAAGAGCAATTTTGCCCAGCTATTATAAATGTCCAAAAACAGAACACGTACGGGATTTTCTACCAATTTTCACAACCCTCCTTCTTCCCCACACCCCATAGGCGATTTTGAAGAGCTTTTCCATCATAGCTTCATAGGTAAGTAATTTTAACTTCATTTTCTTCCATTTTCATCAACAATTATTAGATTCTAGGCCTAAAATCATGGGATTAAGGTAGAAAATTGGGGTTTTGGGTAGAGTTAGGGGTTTTTGATTATTTGGGAATTTGACCTCGTTTTGGGGTCGGATATCAAAACAAATTATATATTCGGGTCGTGGGTGAATGGGTGATCGGGTTTTGGTCTGAACCTCGTGTTGGGACCAAGCAGGCCTGGGGTCGATTTTTGGAATTTTGGAAAGAAAGTTGGGAATTCTATATTTAAGCGTTGGAATTGAATTGTTAAGTATTTATTGATGTTGATGAGTCAATTATGTCTAGATACTATTGATTTGGAGTCGGGTTCGAAAGGAAAATCGGTGCTAGAGGCTTGATTTGGATTCTTGGAGTCGAGGTAAGTGTTTGGCCAAACCTTAGCTTGAGGGAATAGTTGTTGAGTCATATGTGCTACGTGTTATTATAATGTTCAATGTATAGGTGAGGTGATGAGTACCTATACATTGTCGCCAAGCATGCCCGTGAGTCATTTCTTATGGTATATGTGATTTTCTTCGATATTCACTATGTTATGAAGTAGATTTCGTTTTGGAGAGTATTTTGTTGTTGGAAATAATTATTTGTGGACATTGTTGGTTAGTTGTTCGGTTGAGGATCATTTGGTTATGTTGTAAATTCATTGAGATTGGTTATAGTTGTGTCCCTTGCAGGGACGGTGATATTTCTGTTATTGTTCCCTTGCCGGGAGGTTGTGTTTTGTGATTTCTATTGTGGTTTTTCCTTGCCAAATTGTTGTTGTTGATATTGCTTGGGTGAGGAAGAGTGTAAATCACGAAGGGTGATGCCGTTTATTTAGTTATTGAATTGTGAGGATAAGAGTGTAAAGCACAAAGGGTGATGTCGTGCCATGATTTTTATATTTAAAAGCACGAAGGTTAATGCCGTGCCGTTTCATTTATTCATTGCAGTGTGAGGATGAGAGTAAATCACGAAGGGTGATGCCGTGTACTTGTTTTGGTGAGGATGAGAGTAAAGCACGAAAGGTGATGTCGTGCACTTGTTTGCTCAATGTGTTTACTTCTTGTTGCCATTGATGCTACTAAGACTGTTGCCTCGTTATGTGATTTAGTACTTGTTTTCCCTTTGTCCCCAGCATGTTCTCCCCTGTTTTACACTTAACTGTTTATTTCCTATCGTCATTTTTATTATATATTATTGAATTGCACAGGTATTTATTGTTTGTCGTGTCCTAGCCTCGTCACTACTTCGCCGAGGTTAGGCTCGGCACTTACTAGCACATGGGGTCGCTTGTACTGATGCTACACCTGCACTTCTTTATGTTTTGCAGATTACGGTACTAAACCCGGTGGACAGTGATCGAGGGAGTATCCTTCAGACCGCAGGCGACACTAAGGTAGTCCTGCTGGCGTCCGCAGGCCTTAGCGTCACCTCTTATCTTATTCCTTCTCTTTCTGTCTTCTCTTGTATTTCTAAGACAATTGTATTGTTTATTCAGACTTTGTTTTTAGTATTCGTAGAAAGTCTGTGGATTGTGATACCAGTTCTGGGGGTGTATTTAAGGAAATTTCGTAAAATTACTATTTAAGTTGTTGAATTTCTTATCTTCCGCATTTCTAATTATAATTGTTCTAGTTTACCACTATTATTTCAATTGTCTATAATAATGATATAAATGTAATAATCAGAATGTTGGCTTGTCTAGCGGGTTCAACGTTAGACGCCATCATGGCCTGAAGGTGGGATTTCGGGTCGTGACAAGTTGGTATCAGAGCACTAGGTTTCTTAGGTCTCACAATTCACGGACAAACTCGGTAGAGTCTGAGGGATCGGTACGGAGGCGTCTGTACTTATCCCCCAGAGGCTGCAAAGTTAGTGAATAACTTTACATCTTTTCTTCTCTATCGTGCTATTTGAGTTCTAAATGCTAACTGAGTTTCTATTTTATTCTCTCGCAGATGGCAAGAACACGTGCTTCCTCATCTACCGATCAGCAGCGCGATCCTCCCGTTGCAGCTCCTACTAGAGGCCGAGGCCGTGCTAGAGGCCGAGGTAGAGCTAGGGCTCATCCCAGAGCAGCACCCCTAGTAGAGGATCCTCAGGTGGAGGTTGCTGAGGAGATTCCCACTCGGACAGTTCCAGTCGGATCAGCTCAGGTCGCAGAGGGGTTCAGTGCCACCCCGGTTCTTCAGGACGCTCTGGTCCTCTTAGTGGGCCTTATGGAGGGCATGGCCTACTGCACCAGCCGTCTCTCAGGCTGGGGGAGGGACCCAGACTCCTACTACCTGCACACCAGAGCAGCTAACTTCTCAGTTCCAGACTCCAGCACCTCAGGCAGCTGGAGCAGCTCAGCGGGTTTTCTGGCACAAGCAGTTGAGGGGGCAACCATGTCTGCCGATGCTTTGTGGAGATTGGATCGGTTCACCAAGCTATTTCCTACTACATTTACTGGTGCACCATCAGAGTATCCCCAGGATTACTTGGACAGTTGCTACGAGGTCCTTCGGAACATGGGCATCATAGAGTCCAATGGAGTTGATTTTGCCACATTCCGTCTTTCTGGTACCGCCAAGACTTGGTGGAGGGATTTTTTCTTGACCAGGCCAGTTGGATCTTTACCGTTGTCTTGGGCTCAGTTCTCCGAGTTGTTCTTGGAGAAGTTTCTACCAATTACTCAGAGGGAGGATCTTCGGAGGCAGTTTGAGCATCTCCAACAGGGATCTATGACTGTTGCACAGTATGAGACCAGGTTCATCCTCTTGCCCGACATGCTATGATGATATTTCCCACAGATCGAGATAGGGTGAAGAGGTTTATTGAGGGGCTAGCTCAGCTCATTAGACTCCAGATGGCCAGAGAGTCAGGTACTGATATTTCGTTCCAGGAGGCGGCCAATGTGGCCAGGCGTATTGAGATGGTCTTGTCTCAGGGCAGTGGTCAGAGATCTGACAAGAGGCCTCATCATTTCGACCGATTCACTGGAGCCTCATCTGGAGGCAGGGATTCTTTTGGCAGAGGTCATCCTTCTAGGCCATACCAGTCGGCACTTCAGGTATCCCGCAATGCTCCACCAGCTCCTCTCATTGCACCACCAGTTCCTATAAGTGCACCGCCGCTTCAGGGCTTCCATGGTTGTTATTCTGGTCGACAGGGACAGTTTCAGGGCCATCAGTCTCAGTAGTATATTACTTGTTACTCTTGTGGTGTTCCAGGGCACATTTCTAGGTATTGCCCCCGAGCTTCTAGTAGTTCTCAGCATCCGAGTTCTCGTGCTATGATTCCCGCGCCAGGTGCACCCCTACCCCCTCAGCCAGCTAGCGGTGGAGGCCAGTCAGTTAGAGGTGGAGGACAGGCTATGAGAGGTAAAGGTCAGCCCGTAGTAGGTCGACCCAGAGATGTTCAGGTTGGAGGGGCTCCACCCCGATGCTATGTTATTCCTGCCAGGCCTGAGGGTGAGGCCTCTAATGCAGTCATTACAGGTATGGTTTCAGTTTGCAGCATAGATGCTTCAATTTTATTTGATCCGGGTTCTACATTTTCCTATGTGTCTTCATATTTTTCCCCTTATCTGAGCATTCCCCGGGATTCCCTGAGTACTTCTGTATATGTGTCTACACCGGTGGGTGATTCTATTATGGTAGATCGAGTCTACCATTAATGCGTGGTGGTTATTGGTGGTCTCGAAACTCAGGTAGATCTCTTACTTCTTGATATGTTCGACTTCGATGTTATTTTGGGGATGGATTGGATCTCCCTACCATGCTATTCTGGACTGTCATGCCAAGACAGTGACCTTGGCCTTGCCAGGAGTACCTCATTTGGAGTGGAGAGGGACTCCTAATCATTCTTCCGGTAGGGTTATTTCATATATATGAAGGCTCGGCGCATGGTCGAGAAGGGTTGTTTGGCATATTTGGCCTATGTCCGTGATTCTAGTGCTGAGGTTCCTTCTATGGAGTCTGTGCCCATGGTTAGTGGGTTTCCAGATGTATTCCCCGCTGACCTACCGAGTATGACACCCGACAGGGATATTGACTTTTGTATTGAGGTGGCTCCGGTCACTCAGCCCATTTCTACCCCGATGTATCTTATGGCCTCGCCAGAGTTGAAGGAGTTGAAGGATCAGTTGCAGGATTTGTTGGAACAAGACTTCAACAGGCCTAATGTTTCTCCTTGGGGTGCTCTAGTGTTGTTTGTTAAGAAGAAAGATGGCTCGATGAGGATGTGTATTGACTACCGGCAGTTGAACAAGGTTACTATTAAGAATAAGTACCCTTTTGCCGAGGATTGATGATTTATTCGACCAGCTTCAGGGTGCTTCAGTGTTCTCCAAGATTGGTTTAAGATCTGGCTACCTTCAGCTGCATATTAGGGCATCCGATGTCCCTAAGACAGCTTTCCGCACTCGATATGGGCATTATGAGTTCTTGGTGATGTCGTTTGGGCTGACAAATGCCCCAGATGCTTTTATGGAGTTGATGAACCGAGTGTTCAGGCCCTATTTGGATTCGTTTGTCATAGTATTCATTGATGATATTTTGATTTACTCCCGTAGCCGAGAGGAGCATGAGTAGCACCTTCAAGTCGTCCTCCGGACTTTGAAGGACAGTCAGTTGTATGCCAAATTTTCCAAGTGTGAGTTCTGGTTGAGTTCGGTAGCATTTTTGGGTCATGTGGTGTCGGCAGAGAGTATTCAAGTGGATCCCAAGCAGATTTCAGCAGTCAGAGATTAGCCTAGACCCGCCTCAGCTATAGAGATTCGGAGTTTCTTGGGCTTAGCAGGTTATTATCACCGGTTTGTGGAGGTCTTTTCATCTATTGCATCCCCGACGACCAGATTGACTCATAAGGGTGCCCAGTTCAGGTGGTCTGATGAGTGTGAGGCGAGCTTTCAGAAGCTCAAGACAGCCTTGACCACGGCACCGGTGTTAGTTTTGCCCACAGGTTCAGGGCCATATACCATGTATTGTGATGCTTCACGGGTGGGACTTGGTGCAGTGTTGATGAAGGATGGCAAGGTTATAGCCTATGATTCTCATCAGTTGAAGGTTCATGAGAAGAACTGTCCAGTTCACGACTTAGAGTTAGCATCTATCGTTCATGCGTTGAAGATCTGGAGGCATTATCTGTATGGTGTGTCTTGTGAGGTGTTCACAGATCATAAGAGTTTGTAGTATCTGTTCAAGCAGAAAGAGTTGAATATGAAGCAGAGGAGATGGTTAGAGTTGTTGAAGGATTATGACATTACCATCTTATATCATCCGGGGAAGGCCAATGTGGTGGCCGATGCTTTGAGCTGGAAGTCAGCCAGTATGGGTAGTCTTGCTTATATACCAGTTGAGGAGCGACCGCTCACTTTGGATGTTCAGGCTTTGGCCAACCGGTTCATGAGATTGGAAGTTTCTGTGACTGGCAACGTTTTGGCCCATACTGTGGCCCGTTCTTCATTGTATGATCATATCTGGGCCATGTAGTATGATGATCGCCATTTATGTGTTATTAGAGATACGGTCCGGCACAGAGGTGCCAAGCAGGTCACAGTTGATGATGATGGAGTCTTGAGGATGCAGGGCCGTATTTGTGTTCCTGATGTTGATGGTATTCGTGAGTTGATCTTGCAGGTGGCTCATAGTTCCCGGTATTCCATTCATCCGGGCGCCGCAAAGATGTACCAGGACTTGCGGCAGCAATTGGTGGCGGAGGATGAAGAAAGACATTGTGGCATATGTAGCTCGGTGCTTGAACTGTCAGCAGGTTAAGTACGAGCACCAGAGACCCGGTGGTTTGATGCAGCAGATTGCGCTTCCCGAGTGGAAGTGGGAGCGTGCTACCATGGATTTAGTTGTTGGACTCCCATGGACTCAGAGGATGTTTGATACGGTGTGGATCATTGTTATAGGCTGACCAAGTCAGCACACTTCATTCCTGTATCAGTTTCGTATTCTTCAGAAAAGTTGGCAAAAATCTACATCAGGGAGATTGTTCGCTTGCATGGTGTGCCCGTGTCTATTATTTCTGACTGAGGTACTCAGTTTACCTCCCATTTCTGGAGAGTATTTCAGCGTGAGTTGGGCAGACGTGTTGAGATGAGCACAGCATTTCATCCTCAGACGGACGAACAGTCCGAGCGTACTATTCAAATCTTGGAGGATATGTTGCGAGCATGTGTCATTGACTTTGGAGGTTCATGGGACCAGTTTTTTCCGTTAGCTTAGTTTGCCTACAACAACAGCTATCAGTCGTGCATTCAGATGGCTCCGTATGAGGCGTTGTATGGTACGCGGTGTCGGTCGCCAATTGGGTAGTTCGAGCCGGGAGAGGCGAGATTGTTGGGTTCAGAGTTAGTCCAGGATGCCTTGGACAAGGTGAAGATCATTCAGGATAGACTTCGTACAGCTCAGTTCAGGCAGAAGAGTTATGCAGACCGTATAGTTCGTGACGCATTCATGATAGGAGACCGAGTATTTCTTCGGGTGTCGCCCATGAAGGGCGTGATGAGGTTCGGGAAGAAGGGAAAGTTGAGCCCTAGATACATTGGTCCATTTGAGATTCTGGACAAGGTAGAATAGGTGGCCTACGGACTTGCCTTGCCACCTAGTTTATCAGTCGTGCATCCTGTGTTTCACGTATCTATGCTTCGGAGGTATATTGCTGATCCATCTCATGTGCTTGACTTCAGCGGTGTCCAGTTGGATAAGGATTTGTCTTATGAGGAGAAGCCGGTAGCAATATTAGCTCGGCAGGTTCGTCAATTGAGATCGAAGAGTTATCCTTCGGTCCGTGTTCAGTGGAGAGGTCAGCCTGTTGAGGCAGCTACTTGGGAGTCCGAGCCCGATATACGGAGCCGATATCCCCATCTTTTCCCCGATTCAGGTATCTTTCTATGTCCGTTCGAGGACGGCCGTTTGTTTTAGAGGTGGAGATTGTGATGACCCAAAAGGTCATCGCGTGTAATTTTAGCTAAATATGTGTTCCGAGGCCATGAAAGCCTCCTTTTATCTCACCTCGATGTGTGTGTGCAGCCCGGGTGTGTAGCCAGGAAGTCATTATGTGGAAAATTGATTAAATGATGATTTCACAATAATTATTTAAATAAAGTTGACTTTGGTCAACATTTTTGGTAAACGGACCCGGACCCGTGATTTGACGGTCTCGGAGGGTTCGTAGGAAAATATGGGACTTGGGCGTATGTCCGGAATCGAATTCCGAGGTCCGAGAAATGAATTTTTAAAGAAAATTTTTTTCTGAAAAATATAAAGGTTTTTGAAAATGAGATTTGATGTGAAACCTGTGATATCGGTCCCGTATTATGGTTCAGGAGCCCGGAGCAGGTTCAATATGTTTTATATGTGTTATCTATGAAGTTTGGTAATAAACGGACTTTGTTTGACGTGATTCGGATCAAAAATGAGAAATTTGAAAGTTTATCAAGTTTTGAAATATTTCATTGATTTTGAGGTTTAATTCGATGTTTTTGATGTTAATTTGGCGATTTGATTACACGAATAAGTCCGTATGATGTATTTGAGGTTGTGTGCATATTTGGTTTTGAGCCCCGAGGGCTCGGGTGAGTTTCGGATAGGTGTCGGAGTGCAAAAACCATAGCAAAATCTGGTGTATGATTGTTGTTTCTGGTGCCCAGCATTTTACTCTTCACGATCACGATGAGCAGTGTAGGTTGGGAGTGAAATAACCCTGCGCGAACGCAGGGACTTGGACGCGAACGCGAAGCTTGTGGGGGGACCTCTACGCGAACGTGAAAGGCCTCACGCGAACGCATAGGGTAAGGGGACCTGGGGGAGGGTAGAGCAGGGACCTTACGCGAACGCGTCCACAGGATCACGAACGCGTAGGATAAAAGAGGGTGCTGGGTTGTGTTAACACTTCGCGATCGGAGCCAAAAGCTCGTGATCGCATAGGTTCAATAATCAAACCTTCGTGAACGTGGTTTGGGACCCGCGAACGCGAAGAGCAATTTTGCGCAGCTATTATAAATGTCCAAAAACATAACACTTACGGGATTTTCTACCAATTTTCACAACCCTCCTTCTTTCCCACACCCCATAGGCGATTTTGAAGAGCTTTTCCACCATAGCTTCATAGGTAAGTAATCTTAATTTCATGTTCTTCCATTTTCATCAACAATTATTAGATTTTAGGCCTAAAATCATGGAACTAAGGTAGAAAATTGGGGTTTTGGGTAGATTTAGGGGTTTTTGATTATTTGGGAATTTGACCTCGTTTTGGGGTCGGATTTCAAATCAAATTATATATTCGTGCCATGGGTGAATGGGTGATCGGGTTTTGGTCCGAATCTCGTGTTGGGACCAAGCGAATCTGGGGTCAATTTTTGGAATTTTGGAAAGAAATTTGGTAATTATATATTTAAGCGTTGGAATTGAATTGTTAAGCATTTATTGATGTTTATGAGTCAATTATGTCTAGATACTATTGATTTGGGGTCGGGTTCGAAAGGAAAAGCGGTGCTAGAGGCTCGATTTGGATTCTTGGAGTCGAGGTAAGTGTTTGGCCTAACCTTAGATTGAGGGAATAGGTGTTGAGTCATATGTGCTACGTGTTATTATCATGTTCAATGTATAAGTGAGGTGACGAGTACCTATACATTGTCGTCAAGCATGCCCGTGAGTCATTTCTTATGGTATATGTGCTTTTCTTCGATATTCACTGTGTTATGAAGTAGATTTCGTTTTGGAGAGTATTTTCTTGTTGGAAATAATTGGTTGTGGACATTGTTGGTTAGTTGGTCGGTTGAGGATCATTTGGTTATGTTGTATATTCAGTGAGATTGGTTGTAGTTATGTCCCTTGCCGTGACGGTGATATTTCTGTTATTGTTCCCTTGCCGGGAGGTTGTGATTTATGATTTGTATTGTGGTTTTTCCTTGTCAAATTGTTGTTCTTGATATTGCTTGGGTGAGGAAGAGTGTAAATAACGGAGGGTGATGTCGTGTATTTATTTATTGCATTGTGAGGATAAGAGTGTAAAGCACGAAGGGTGATGTCGTGCCATAATTTTTATATTTAAAAGCATGAAGGTTAATGCCGTGTCGTTTCATTTATTCATTGCATTGTGAGGATGAGAGTAAAGCACGAAGGGTGATGTCGTGTACTTTTTTTGGTGAGGATGAGAGTAAATCACGAAGGGTGATGTCGTGCACTTGTTTGCTCTATGTGTTTACTTCTTGTTGCCATTGATGCTACTTAGACTGTTGCCTCGTTCTGTTATTTAGTACTTGTTTTCCCCTTGTCCCCAGCCTGTTCTCCCCCATTTTACACTTAACTGTTTATTTCCTGTCATCATTTCTATTATATATTGTTGAATTGCATAGGTATTTATTGTTTGTCGTGTCCTAGCCTCGTCACTACTTCGTCGAGGTTAGGCTCGGCACTTAGTCAGTACATGGGGTCGGTTGTACTGATGCTACACCTGCACTTCTTTATGGTGTGCAGATTATGGTACCGGACCCGGTGGACAGTGAGGGAGTATCCTTCAGACCACAGGCGACACTGAGGTAGTCCTGCAGGCGTATGCAGGCCTTGGCGTCACCTCCTATCTTATTCCTTCTCTTTCTGTCTTCTCTTTTATTTCTGAGACAATTGTATTGTTTATTCTGACTTTGTTTTTAGTATTCTTAGACAGCCCGTGGATTGTGATACCAGTTCTGGGGTGTATTTAAGGAAATTTCGCAAGATTTACTATTTAAATTGTTGAATTTCTTATCTTCCCATTTCTAATTATAACTGTTCTAGTTTACCACTGTTATTTCAATTGTCTATAATAATGATATAAATGTAATAATCGGAATGTTGGCTTGTCTAACAGGTTTAATGTTAGACGCCATCACGGCCTGAAGGTGGGATTTCGGGTCGTGACAACATCTTAGTTTTGGAGAGCCGTACAGAGAGAGTTGGGTACTCAGGTCGAGTTAAGCACAGCATTTCATCCTCAGACCGACGGGCAGTCAGAGCGTACTATTTAGATTTTGGAGGATATGTTGCGTTCTTGTGTCATTGATTTTGGGGGTTCGTGGGACCAGCTTCTGCCACTCGCGGAGTTTGCATATAATAATAGTTATCAGTCGAGTATCCAGATGGCTCTGTATGAGGCTTTATATGGTAGGAGGTGCAGATCTCCAGTTGGTTGGTTTGGGCCGGGCGAGGCTAGATTATTGGGCACAGACCTAGTTCAGGATGCGTTGGGTAAGGCGAAGTTGATTCAGGAGCGGCTTCGCACGGCGCAGTCTAGGCAGAAGAGCTATGCGGATCGGAAGGTCCAGGATATGTCTTTCATGGTTAGGGATAAGGTGTTGCTGAAGGTGTCACCCATGAAGGGTGTTATGCGGTTCGGGAAGAGGGGAAAGCTGAGTCCCAGGTTCATTGGGCCATTTGAGGTGCTTCAGAGGATTGGGGATGTGGCTTATAGGCTTGCCTTGCCTCCCAGATTGTCGAGTATTCATCTGGTGTTCCATGCTTCGATGCTCCGGATTTATGTTGGTGACCCGTCTTATGTTTTGGACTTCAACACGGTTCAGCTCGAGAGTGATATGTCATATGAGGTAGAGCCAGTGGCTATTTTGGGTCGTCAGGTCAGAAAGCTGAGGTCTAAGGATATAGCTTCAGTGAAGGTTCAGTGGAGAGGGAAACCGGTGGAGGATGCCACCTGGGAGACTGAGCGGGAGATGCGGAGAAGATATCCTCACTTATTCGAGACTCTAGGTATGTTTCTAGACACGTTCGAGGACGAACGTTTGTTTAAGAAGGGGAGGATGTACTGACCCGGCAGGTCGTTCCGTGAGATTAGCCCTGTTTCTGCTTTATCATATGTTTCTTAGCCTATTTATGTTGTGTTGGGTCGGTTGGTTCGGGTTCGGAGTGGTCATGGTGAGAATTGAGACACTTAGTCTCTTAAATTAGCTTAATAGTCGAAAAAGTCAATTGGGAGTTGACTTATTGGTAAACGAACTCGAAATGCGGATTTTATAGCTCGAATAGCTTCGGTAGGTGATTTAGGACTTGAGTGTATTCGGAATGAAGTTTTGATGTCCGGTGTTTAATTAAGCTTGAATTGGCAAAAGCTCGTGCAAACAACCAAACAATCCTCTCAACAATCACACAAATATCAAAACATAACAACTCAATAAAATTAAATTTTACAACTTACACTTTGCCTCAATAGAAACCACGGCCTTTGCAACTCAATACCAAACTAAACAGCAAGATATTCCAAGGATAGCAAATTTCAAATAAAGAATCCCACAGTTAAATAATGAATACAGAATCAAAGAAAGCAAGTAATTCAACTAAGCATGTATGACAAGACGCAAATAAGAGATAAGACAAGTAGACATGTGAAATTAGACCAAACATGGTGACTGTAACATGCTAAAGTAACTCAATTAAAGCATGAAAAGGAAACTACGGAGCTAAAATCGGAATTTTAATATTTAGCCCGCATATGCACTCGTCACCTTACTACATGGCCTTTACATATCACAATTATCACAACAATACCAAATCCTAAGGGGAATTTCCTTCACACAAGATTAGACAAGTCACTTACCTCAAACCACGCTAAACCAATCAACTAGAAGGACTTTCCCTCGATTTTCCAACTCTGAACGGCTCGAATCTAGCCAAAACAATTTCATACTATAAATAAAACTATAGTAAATAAATTCAAATAATGAAATTACGATCTTAGCAAAGAATTAAAAATTCACCCCAAAAAGTCAATATGGGGCCGCATCTTAGAACCCGACCAAAATTATAAAATCCAAACACCCATTCGATATCGAGTCCATCCATACAAGAATTATTCAAATCTAATCCCATTTCGCCTTTCAAAAATCAAAATTTAGTCTAAGAACTTCTACACTTCTTCCCCAGTTTTTTTCCAACTCAAATCCTTAATTACGTGATAATAATAATGATAGATTAGTGTAACATAACCAAATTCGATCCAAGAATTCTTACCCCAACAATTCCTTTTAAAAACCCTCAAAATTTCATCTCAAATCGAGCTCCCAAAATCCCAAAATGAAATATGAAGACTAACCCTCAAAATCCCTCTTTTTTCCCAGTTAAACCACATTTGCGAGCCTTATGCCGCACCTACAAAAATTCCATTGCAGGTGCGGTCATGAATAAATCCCCAATCTCCGCCTCTGCAATCCAAGGGCCTCACCTGCGCCTGCACGCCTGCGATAAAAGGTGTCGCACCTGCGACCATGTCGCTCCTGCGCTTCTCCTCACTGCAGAAGCAAAGCCGCTTCTGCGGAAAATATTCCGCTTTTGCGCCTCTAGCTGGACATGACCAAAACCGCATATGTGACCAAGAGAAACTTACAACTCGAGGGTCGGTCAGATTCCGGGAGCACCTCCGATATTGAAGGGACCAGATTCCAAAAAGTTCATTAAGAAGCCTTCCCCCCGAGCGCGGCACCAAAACCAATTCCAAAAGCTTCTGAATGCCCAATATTCCCAAATACAATAGGACCACAGATCCAAAGGAGCATGTGACCTCTTACACATGTGCAATAAAAGGCAACGACCTCAAGGATGATGAGATCGCGTCGTTATTTCTGAAGAAATTCGGAGAAACCTTGCCCAAGGGAGCAATGATATGGTATCACAAATTACCTCCAAACTCTATTGATTTGTTTGCTATGCTTACAGATACCTTTGTTAGCTCACGCCAGCGCTATTAAAGTTGAGACGAGGAAATCGGATCAGTTCAAAGTCAAGCAAATGAATGACGAGATGCTTAGGGTATTCGTGTCAAGATTCCAGATGGAACGAATGGACCTGCCCCCGGTTACAGACAATTGGGCCATTCAGGAATTTACTCAGGGGCTCAACCCCCGAAGTTCGGTTGCATCTCAATAACTGAAGAAAAAATTGGTAGAGTACCCAGCAGTTACCTGGGCCGACGTCCATAACAGGTATCAGTCAAAGATCATATTCGAGGACGACCAACTAGGGGCTCCCTCGGGGTCGGTTTATCCCAATAGAGTAAACGACAAGTCTAAAAGAATAGTGGATCAGGAGTCGAGGCTACCCCATGACCGATAGCAGCCGTACAACTCAAATATAAGGGAAACGGACCCACTCTCTATCCGTCCAAGAACGAAAAAATAAATTTATTATGGTCCAAGCAATCCCCCGTTAGTGAATAGAAACTGTTTCGACAAATCAGCCGGAGTTAGAGATGTCCCGAGGCTATAAGAATATAACTTCAACGTGGATGCAGTGAGTATAGTGTCAACCATCAGTCACATCAAGGAGACCAAATGGCCTAGGCCGCTCTAGTCCGATCTGGCACAGAGGGATCACAGCTTGATATGAAAATATCACGGTACTCATGGGCACAGAATTGAGGATTGTCGGCAGTTAAGCTAGAATTGACTCGTTTGTTCAACAATGGGCATCTTCGGGAATTCCTAAGTGAGCGCGCCAAAAACCATTTCAAGAACAGGGACGCCAACAAGCAGATCAAGCAGGAAGTACCTCAATATGTGATTAACAGGATTATCGATGGAGTAGACGTTCCACAAGGACCGATCATGAAACGCACCAAAGTTTCTATCACAAGAGAGAAACGAACTCGAGATTATGTTCCGGAAGGATCCATCTCGTTTAGTGACGAGGAAACTGAGGGCATCATTCAACCTCACAACGATGCACTGGTAATATCTGTACTCATTAATAAATCTCAAGTTAAGCGTGTGTTAATTGATCCAGCTAGCTCGGCCAACATCATCCAATGGAGATTCGTGGAACAACTGGGGTTGTTTGATCAGATCGTATCAGCAGTTCGAGTACTAAACGGGTTCAATATGGCGTGCGAGATAATGAAGGGTGAAATCACCCTACCAGTCAACACGACCAGGACCACTCAGCAAACGAAGTTCTATGTGATCGAGGGGAATATGAGGTAAAATGCCTTGTTCGGAAGACCGTGGGTTCATAGCATGAGGGCGATACCATCGACCTTGCACCAAGAGTTGAAATATCAAACTCCAGGTGGGATCAAAATGGTCTACAGGGAACAACCGGCCGCAAAGGAGATATTCATTGTCAAAGAAGTGACCCCAGCACCCGCGGTCACAATATCAAGATGTAACGACTCGGCCGGTCATTTTGAGTATTGAAGTCTCGATCCCCTAATCTATGCATACCTTATATTATATTGTAGTTATGTGACTCGTCAGGGTGTTTGGTTCTGATTTCAGGTGAGTTTCGGAGTGAAATAGGATAGTCCCTAAGTTGGAAGGTTAAGTCGTAGGAGTTTATCGTAGTTTGACTTGTGTGAAGACGACTTCGGAATGGAATTTTGATGGTTTCAATAGCTCAATATGGTGATTTTGGTCTTAGGAGCGCGCCGAATGTTGATTTGGAGGTCCATAGGTCGTTTCGACGTGATTTGGCGAAAGTTGGAAATTGAAAGAATTTAGGAAGTTTGACGGGGAGTGGACTTTATTGATTGTGGGTTTGGATCCCGTTTTCGAAAATTAAAATAGGTCCGTAATGTCATTTATTTCGAAGAGTTATTTCGAGAATCTGTAATGTTCACCTATATTTACCGTAATGACGATAACTATTACATTCCTTGCCACGTACATATCCATCACCATGTTAATGACCCCGGTTATTATCATGTTATGTTCTATCTGGATTTTTCGTATGCTATTAAATTCACTTCAAGAATTTCATCAAAAGTTCATTACTTTGTTGAGGCGCAAGAAGGGAATGATATTTTAAAGCTTCTTTCAAAATGTGATACTTCAAAAGAAAATTTAAGATATAAAATGCGAAGGATAATTCTCTAACATGACTTCATCGGTAATCATTACGTGCCCCTGAAAATATTACCACTTTTAGTGGTTATGGCCTAAAGGGCTAAGTGGATTTAGTCATACACTTACTTTGAGTGGTAATATACAAAGTGCATGTAACATCATCTAGAGTTTCAGTGAACCAATTATTGTTATCAAATTAGTAATCCTTTTTTGGTAAAAATTGCACGGACTAATCAGTTTTCGGATTGGTCATTCAAAAATAGTCCGCGTTTGTAAAGTCATATAAAAATAGTATCTGTTTTGCTGCAACAAGGAAAGTTCCAGCATAATATACTGGAGATCGGTGCACCTCTGTATGACCTTCCAGCGTATTATGCTGGAACTCCAATATAACATAGTGGAGTATTTTCCGGATTTTGAACAGTTTTTTCGTTCAAAAAGTATCTTTACATGAAAAGTGACTAAACTTCGATTACTTTTGAAATTGTGGCTATTTTTGAATGACCACTTGTAAATTTTGCTATTTTTGAATTTCTCAATTAACAGTGACAAAATCAGGTAACGACATATTCAAACTAAAAAGGAATTTGTGTAGTCAAATATACCGAACATTACGACATTAGAATGATACAAAATAACTACTCATACGTCTTCAACACTGCAGTCTTCTACAACTGCACCCAAAATGTTTGGAAGCACAATAAAATGTTGCATTCTTATACTTTTCGGGAAGAGTTGAAGAATGATTTGTTCTCAACGTTTTGCATTAATTAACTCAAATAGGCATGTGGTTAAATCTTCAACTTTACCGAGTAACTATGGAACATTCACTATGAGATGACGAGATTGTTTTTTTTTTTTTTAAATTGTGCCATCTATTAATTTTTGATTAATTCTTGAGCATATTTTCACGTAGGCTCTGCAATGTTTAACAAAAAATAGTTTTTTCTTCTTTTTTTTAAAATCTTCTTCCAAAAGGAGTGGCCTCTAGATTCCCATTCCCTCCCAACACACAAGGTAAAGAGAAATGAGAAATAATTTCTCGTTTTTCTTTGCCTTCCACCCCTATTTATTTTTTTATCTATTCTCAGGATTATTGTAAAATATAAGTCTCAACTGTTACTAATTCAATCTTTCCTTCTGATCATTTTCTATAGCGTGTTAACTTATCGAGATAGTTTGTAACTTATTAATAGATATTCCCGTCCCAGACTCTCAAGATGACATCTTTTAAAGTCAGAGGACTATATGTACCATTACTTGCTGTCAAAACCTATTTCTTCAACTACAAAATCTTTCACCAACAACATAGGTCCCCTTAATTTTCAATTAGAATGTGTTATCAAATAAGAGGGGAGAAAAGAAAGATACAAATTAGAAAAACCCATATAATACATGGAGTAACAACTTACACAGAGAGAGAGAGAGAGTGCGCGCGCGCACTGATCCAAGCAGCCGTGAATTTATAGTTGGAACAGCTTGAAGATTGCCTGATGATTTAGGCTACGACTCAAAACACGCAAACGGAAATCACAAATGCTCAACTTAGCTGCTTCAAATCCACACCTCATTGACAGTCCTGTTCTTATGTACAATGTACAAACCACACCTCTCAACAGAAGGTTTCCCCACCTATTGAGAGATAGCGAGAAAATTGTACAAATTCCAACCAAAATTGTAAACTGATTCGTCTTATTTACTTGACAAATAATATAACAGGACATTAAAGCACCTTGAATTTCGTAAATTTCAGCACAGTGCTATTGTGTGATCACAAATACATGCCAAGCTTTCCTCACAGAAGAAATATTCACGAGCATTATGTATCATTCGGGGAGAGGAGTACCCGATGCTGATGAAGAAGGTTGCAAGGAGCGGATTTTGATATCATATTTTCTATGAGTGCTTGTTTCACTGCCAGAGGCTGTATCTGATGCATCGGCTACAAGCGGGTAAGAAGAAGCACTATCATCATAAGCCATTCCAATATCATTACCACATTTTCTGCACAGAAGTTTTGTTCGCCGCTGGAACAAGCCCCAAGAACGCTTGGAGAAAAAGAATGGCACACACTTAAATTCTTCAACCTGGGTAAATCTGCTCTCGTCAATAGACAAGAAGGAGATCATCCCTTTCTTTATGGATTTTCCGTACTTGGAACCAATGGAAGTGGTATTGCGACTAGATGAGTTAAGGTTTAGCTCATAACCACAACTGCCACAGCTGCATTAACAAACAAATAGAGCTGATGACTGTTTGACTAAAGAAGCAGTAAAGCCATAATAATTAAGGAACAAAATATCTACTAAAGATAAAAATAATTGCACAATGCACTATAGAACCAATATTAACATCCAATTAACTGGACTAATTGACCGTTTTCCCCTTTTTCTCTCACATACCTTTTCTCTTTCTTTGAGACGGTTAGTTAATCAAAATTTTAGAAAAAAAAGAACAATGTTCCTCAGGAGCGTAGACTACAAACTGCATCTCTTTTTCTCTACATTTAGATGCTTAAAGTTTCCTAGTTTTGCATAAAATGTAAAGTTCTGACCATCTCCTTACCTCGCAATTGCTTTATCATATTTGTTAGGCAGAAATGCTACAAATCAATCTTAGATAATGCTCAAGCAAATTTAAACCCTCTATAATGAAGTGGAGCTATTGTAATTTGTTTGTTCTCATGGATAATTAGGAGTTCTTAAGTCCAAACAAAAGATACATCTCAACTTCTCAGAGAAACATTCTAGCGTAAAGCATTCTTTGGTATAAACGCAGTCTCTTAAAGTATAGGACCATAACTAGGGAGATGAGTTTTCTTGTGGTCAAATCAACTTTTCCTACAAGACTGGTGTCCATTTTTTTTGCTACTTGGTCCAAATTCAACTTTCTTTTATTTTTATTGGAGTTCAAACAAAGCATGAAAAATGATGGCTTTTTGCAGACTGATCGACAAAATATAGGTAAGGTAATGACAGTTACTTATCTCAAAATCAAAAAGAATATAGCAATCAGTGAATGGAGAAGTCAATTGAGGAAAAAAATCATCTGCTCACTGACGGAAATATTGTCCATCATTGTTGTCCTCTCTGCAGAGAAAATAAAATAAAGAACCCCTGACCTGTTCTAACAATGTCGGGTTGAGTAACTAGATTTACCAAAAAACACTTGCCAGTATATGGCTGATTCCTATCAACACCATCGAAATCTTCAAAGTCGATGTGGGGCAGCTTCTTTACACTATTAGGATTATGGAGACTAAAATCCAGCATGTAAACCCCATCCATGAGCCCTAGAACACCAGGTTAATAGGTTTCTTCGGTTTAGAGGCCTTACTTCTGTTCGTGTGAACATTAATTATCTGTCAAATTTCTTCCAGAAGTGGCCGAATCCCTCTCCTCCCTCCC
>ML398768.1:12771-31731 GCA_005239525.1 Nicotiana knightiana | reverse complement strand
GGGGAGGAGAGAAAGATATTTTTTTTAAATAAAAAAAAAGAAAAAAAAAAAAAAAAAAAAAAAAAAAAAAAAAAAAAAAAAAAAAAAAAAAAAAATGAAGAATATTCGCAAAAGAGAAAGAGAGAATAAAAAATTAAAGTAGACAGGAATCCAATAAAAGTTGTTCATATCATATCCAAATTTAGCAGCACATTCAAAAATGATTAAATCCAAGACTTTTTTTCCCATGTATTATAAAACCCTAGTCATAAAAAAATCTTAAATTAAACTCTAATCGCCACAGCAGGTTGAGGAGATGGAGTAGTGCCACAATAACCACGAAGAATATCAACTTCCTCAGCAGTAAAACCAATGGAAGTAAGCATAGAAGGCCAACAGTTATAAGTAATAGTTCTAATAGCCTTACAACAATCTTTCCCTAAATAAGATTCACCACTGAAAAAGAAAAGTATTATCTCATTTGTGCATGATTTTATCTCAAATAATGCATTCCAGCACACTGGCATGCTACCTCCGCCTTCGAGTTGAAGCCTAGCAATAATATCTTGTCCTAGTTTCATTCTGGACAAGTTTATTACCGTTGTTGTTGCCGTCGTCGTCGTCGCCGTCAGAAGCCACGAGATTAAAAGTACTAATGGAAGTTTGAAAGGAGCCATGAATTTTATTTTTCTTGAAATGAAGTGTGGAATATGTGTAGAGTGCGAGGTAAGGATATGGTGAAGCAAAAGGAAGGTTTGGACATGGTGATTTATAGATTGTAGAGTAAGTTATAGAGAGTGTAACTGATGTAAGTTGAAGAGGCAGAATTAATTAATTAAGATTTGATATACATTTAATAAGTTTAATTTATAATTTCATCAGTTAGTAATTAATATACGTGGAAAGTGAAAAGTTAGGAAACTTATTAAAGATTCATTTGTTTGATTGAAATACTAATCAACGTAACGTTCTGGATATATAATTAATAAAATGAATCCAATCATACAGCTAGTTATGATCACCAAAAGGAATTTTATATATGTATATGAATTTTCTGTCTGCTATACAAATAAGCTACCGAATCGAAACCTAACTCATATATACTTATTTTAGAATAATTCCAACCTAAACTAGATGTTCTCTAGCCAATATCTCTGACTATAATCGAAAGGTCTTTGAGAATATGATACTACCGCTAAAATGTTAAGCTTCAAAATAGATCTAGCTAGTATTTTCACACTTTTTCCTTCTTTTTTTTTTTGAGTTGAGCAAAAGATATTTAAATTTAGACGTCAAATATTATCTAAAAGAAAATGCATAGCAGAGGCAATCCAAATTCTAGATTTAGTATTCACAGCAAATTCGTAGACCTTTTTCTTTGCAACATAAAGGGTAAACTTTCATAATATCATCTTAGTTTAACCACCTAATTCTTTAAAGATTAAAACGAGAAAATTAAAACTACTTGCTTTGTTCATATTTGCTGTGTTATTCTCGTTATCCGGTGACTTGGGGATGATTGACAACAGAGAAAACGCCAAAAATAGTACAATGTTTTTTAACTTTAACTCAAACTAGTCCTAGTTCTTTTACATGAACCATTAATTATCCACATTCTTTAATAAAGTGTTACACTTTTAGTCTCCGTGTTTGATAAAAAAATATTTTTCTAGAAAATGAGTGGTTATCGTTTATTTTTCTTTGTTTGGTTGGTCAGTGAAAAACTTTTCCAGAAAATCTTTTTTAGTGTTTGTTTAGAGAGTAAAAAATATTTTTAATGCTACTTTTCTTACCCCTTCCCCCTTCTCCCAAATCCCCATATTTCCTGTGCTCCTCTTCCCCCCCCCCCCCCCCCTTCCCCCAACCCCAATTACCCAACGTTTTCAACATTCTATTTTCTTCAAGAATTTAATTATTCTTTTAAAAATTTACACAAATCAAATATACTAATGTGTTGCTTTACCTTTTTAGCAAAACAACGTTGAAATTTGTGTTGCACAACTAAAAAGAAAATACTCTTTTTTTAGTTGAAAAGGAAAGTATTCTTTCTACAACATGAAAAAAATACTCATTTTGTTAAAATGAAAGAAAATACTTTTTGCTACATCATTTTATTGAAATGAAAGAAAATACTTCTTCTACATCATAAAAAGAAGAAGAATTAACTCAAATAGCCGGTGGAGGTATAATATATATAATAATTTATGTATTATATGTGTATAATTATGTATAATAAATGTATAATCTATTGTACATGGCTAGAAAATATAAACAGTGCAGAAAAGCTTGAAGAAAAGGGTGTGGAGGGTCGAAAAAAAGTTTTGGAAAATGTTTTCCAAAACACTTAAGCTAACCAAACATGAGAAAATCTATATCAAACAGGGAGACTAAAAGTGTATCATTTTATTAAAGAATATATACTATTAATGCTCCATGCAAAAAAAATAGGATTAGTTTCGGTTAAAGTCCAAAGATACGGTACTATTAAAATTTTGGGCTTTTTCTCATCAACAACACGAGATTCATAACTTATGCCTTATGGCCAGCCTGAGTGTTTGGTTTGACTTGAATCAAGAAGCTTGGCCCATAGCAATCTGTTGAATTCAACCCAAAAGAGTTGCTCTACTAGGCCCAATAAAGCATTCAGACCAAAGCCAGATAAAACTAACAGAAACTATAACAGTTGTTTCTTAACAAGAAATGTATATTTTTAGCCGCTCCCTATAGCAATATCCGATAAAATATATATATTATTTTTTCATATATGTGCACTAGTTTCGGCACGGCCAATTTTGTATTTTGTCCTTTCTTAATTCAGAATAATCGGGCCAACTATGATCAAGAATTTGAGGTTTCAATCCAATTTATTTTCTGAATATAGTTAAGAAAGAGTTGAATTGTCCTTCAGCTGAAAATATGGAGAGAAGCATATAGGAGGACCCTACAATTAGCTGCTGACCCTAAAAACCAACCGACAGTACAAAAATTCCTAAAACACTCCGAATAGATCGGCCCACGCCTATAAGCCCATCTCTGTTAGCAAGTAACCAGAATGGAGCATGTGGGCCTAAACCTTAATGTGTACAATAGTGGGCTCAAAGGCCCTACCTTGTTTGTAATCCCTGACCCTAACCCAATCATCCTCTGTTAATTGCCTTGTCCTATTTGTCCAAATGACCCATTCAAATGTCCCATCTCACGTTTAATCGCGGTATAACTATTCTTCAGTTTTCCGGGATTGTAATGTTATTTTTATCCCTATCGAGGATGGGATATAACAATCCTGGAATATTAATATCGAGATAATTAATCCAAGGATAACTTGTTTCCCAACCAGATGAACACATTTTGTGTCAGTTGTAGTGTCCAATACACTTGGGCAAAGTACAAAATTAGCCGAGCGGTAGAAACTAATTGCATTTACTAGTGAAAAGTATATAAAAAATATGTATGTTATGTATATAATACTCACAATAATAAAAAAGATATACATTTTATCATATATTATTTTTAGGAGCGACTAAAAATATACGTTTCTCTATAGACTTTCGTTGCTCTTTATGGTGCTTCGGGTCTTGTCAATGTTGAAATATAACCGGAGGCCCATTAAACACCTCAATGCAAAAAATAAAAAATTTCCATTAGCTTTCGTTTTTCACTCAAGTTATTCTAGCTCTCCACTAATAGGGTTAGGGTACAAAAATAACACTTGGTTTATCAGGATAGATACATAATATAGATAGATAAGTATTTATTATTTGTAGTTGGAGGGGGAAAAAAGTTTGATAGAAATTAACATGGCATGTGAATGAAATGAAGAGTTGCTCCTATAAAAGGACACAACAAAATGTTGAAGCCTTACATCCTCTTGGAATGTGAGACATGTCTGAAAACAGTGAAAACCCTACTTATCAACCCCACAAACACATCCTCCAGAATAAAAATACTCATAGGATATGTGGTATGATGGAAATCATTTTTATGTTATTTAGTCATAAAATAAGGAAAACATTTTCATCAAAAGAGGAAAAATGGCTCTCAACTTACCTTATAATTATTTTTTTACGTTAAATTTCATACGACGTGCTCTAATTAATTTTAGACGTTATTATTAATCTTTATTACTTAAATTCACATAAAATATTTTCTGATTTGTTAATATCATTTTTAAAAAGATAATTGTTATTGATCACCAACCAAACCTAGAAAATAATTATAAAGATTATTCTTTAAGATAATATTTCCATTAGAAATGAATCGGTATTTCCGTCATGCAACATAGGTTGTGCGTAAACTCATATTTCTCAATTCACATCGATCAGCTGAAATTCTTTCATTATTTATAAATTGATGTATTTGTTAAAGAGAGGACTGCTGCTGTATATGGTTCGTTGGAAACCATTTTAAAATCTGTTATTCCTGCCCTTCATATCTGTCTCTTTTTCTCTTTTTCTTTATAGAGGGTTCTTTATAATTTCTCAAGTTGAAGCAACAAGGAATAATCATTGGAACATAACATTTACCCAGAAACTAAGTTACCTTGATTTCTACAAAATAATTTAAAAAAACATAGCATTTCTTAATGGAAACTCATCATCATTAAGTACTATAGTTACCTTGATTTCTACAAAATAATTTAAAAGGAGCCTCAGCTAGCCTTTTTGTTCTTTAGGCTGATCTCAATCCACTACATTACGAATCTTTTATGATTATCATACATTTTTTTATTTGTATCGGAACTTGTTCACATTCATTAACCGAGAAGTACGATCATGTGAACAAATAAATATTATTTGTGGCAAGCATGGGTATCATCCGACCTTAGCTCAGTTGGTAGAGCGGAGGACTGTAGTGGGAAAACCCTCAGCCAATCCTTAGGTCACTGGTTCGAATCCGGTAGGTCGGATATGTTTTTTATATTTTTCCCATTTTGTTTATTTTTACCACCCCTTTTTGGATTTTGCACAAAAAATAAAAAAAATAGAATTCAAAAACTTTTATCAAGAATGAAATTAGAGTGGCACGGTTGTTTATCCGGTATAATAGTAAAAGAATTATTATATAATGATTTATAATAAGTGAATTGTAGGGTGATTAATGATGAACACGTTTTTTTCCTTTCTTTTTTGGTCTTCCAAACAGAAAAAAAAAGAAGAAGATATAAACGAGCTTTTACCAAGAATGAAATGAGATTGCTAAGATTGTTTATCCGATAAATAATAATGAAATCATTATTATATTATGATCAATAATAAATGAATTACTTAATCTAATGGTATTTTTATTTTTGTATAATTTAATCCACATATTGCCAATTGCTATCGTATTATTTTCAACGTTTATTTTAAGAAGTAATTATACCAATACAATCAACTAAATAACCCTGATTGATAATCAAGCAATTGGAAAGTCATAAAGCTTGAAAATAATAAATAAATGAGCTAATAATGGTTTCCAAGTACTATCTTGAAGGTGACCCTACGCCGACTGTCGGTGGCAAAATCACAAGCCAAATGCAGAAAATAATAGATGAAGTTAAATAATACGGAGTACGTGATATAAAAAATAAGCTGACGGTTTATTAGAAACAGTCTTTCTATCTCTTAGGTAAGAATAATTTTTGCGTTCATATTATCTTTTTCAGACCCCACCTGATAAAAATATACTAAGTTTGTTGTTGTTGTACGTAGTATATATAAAAAAGATTTAAATATAAAAATTGCACATTGTAACACATGACTCAGCTGAGTGTCGGCAGATTCCAAATTAGAAATCTACTGATTCCCACAATCTGCTAACCACAAAATAGCCCCCGCCCCCTCCCCCCCCCACCCCCCACATTTTCGCAATGTAAGATTCACTATCTTGTTTTGCGTTTTTTCATGTCTAATCATAGAAAAATTCATCAAATAAGACAAGTTGTTATTACTTTGAATGAGACTGGTTCTTCTAAATTTCTCTACACACTCAAAATTATGGTACAAAAACTATAGGGCAAGAAAGGAAATTAAGTCTTTGTAGCCAATAAGAGAATAAAAGATAGGAAAATGACTTGGAAACCAATGCCTTGTATCATTTATTGCTTGTCAAATTGATAGAAAAGTTTGTTTGTATAACTTTTCTTTGTTTTGATTATCCAATATCTGAAATTCATTAGCAGATTGATTCGAATTCGTGCCGAGTTAATCTGTTAAAGAGATAAAAGTTCCCTATCAAGAAATTATTCATTTCTTATGGTTCGAACTCATAAATCCGGTTAATATAATAGGAATCCCAATTATCCCATCACAATTTATGTACAGTGACGGATTCACAAGGAGTCTTACGGGTGCTTAAGCACTCATTGTCTTTGGTCAAACTTAATAGATTCACATAAGTAATTATCAAAAAATTTAAATAAGTATTGAGTGAGCATCCATCATTAAATTTATTTTTTCTCTTCTTCTGGTATTTTTACCGGTGAACACACATGAATTTGAAATCTTGGATCCGTCACTTCTTATGTAAGTTAGTGTGTGATAAATTTGATTCATGCAGTGAATCCAAAGAAATGCATTATATATGTCATACTTCTTAGGTAAACAAGTAAAAGAACTTATTCGCTTATTGTTAAACTACTAAGTATATATAGTTCCTAAAATGGGAAATATAATTATTTTCAAGTACTAGAATAAGACATTTTAAAATTCATGGGAAGATTCATAATTAAAGAAACTGAAAACAAACTTAACTCCCTTCACTTTGTAACTAATATTACTCCTAAACTTGGTGTATTTATAGGGTACGACTGAATTTTAATTTGTCGCTACTCATTATCCCTATTGGTAGAAAAACATGATTATGTTGTTTTCTTTTAGAAATGAGTCTGAAATTCTAGTTTTATTAGAGTTGGCCCCTCTTCAGCATTCTGCTCTTTTATTTTTTTACCAATTTTTTTTAATTATAATAAAGCACTTAACAAGAAAACAAGGTTAAATAGCGTTTACTTATTTGCGTCCTCGTGAGGAGGTGGGAGGCCTAAAATAAATGCAGCAATTGATGGTGTAACAAACTTCTTCACTTGATACCCCAAAGAATTTGATGTATTATGTATAGAAATTGACTATGTCATCTACTTTTATTTGGAAGTAATGAAATCGCAATATAATTGATTTGTTATTTGTAACTTTCATGAAAGCCAAGAGCAGCTAAGTGAGTGGCCAAAAAATAATTGTCATGCTAATTAAATTTCAAAAATAAATGATGAAGGACAGTAGACAGTAGTAACTCCTGGCCAAACTAACCTGCAGCTTCTCTTGAATGCATTTGTACGTACCATGAACTTGTTCTTCAGAAAAGTACGAATTATACAACAACCTAAAGAGGATAGAGTGTATGCAGACCTTATCCCTACCACAAAGGGTTAGAGAGGCTATTTTCGGGAGACACTCGGCTCAGAGACAATAGATCTGTGACAATAAAACCCGAAAAATAATATCAGCAACGTGAGAGACAATAAATAAATGAAAAAACAGTAACACAAATATTATACAAAAGTGTGAAACACAACATAAATCGCTAGCAGTGCTAGACAAAACACTATCATACTCGTCGGTACAAAGAGGGAAACCGGGACAAGAGGAAAATCGCTCGACTACCCTTTAACCTACAACTCTAATGGTCGACCTCCACACCTTCCTATCAAGAGCCATGTACTTGGAAATATGGAGCCGCGCCATGTCCTGTCTGATCACCTCGCCCCAATACTTCTTAGGTTACCCTCTACCTCTTCTCGTACCTGCCAAAGCCAACCGCTCACACCTCCTAACCGGGGCATTTAGGCTTCTCCTCTGCACGTGTCCGAACCATCTAAGTCGCGCTTCCCACATCTTGTCATCCACAAGAGCCACACCCATCCTCTCCCGAATATTTTCATTCCTAATCTTATTCAGCCTAGTGTTCCTACACATCCATCTCAACATCATCATTTCTGCTACTTTCATCTTCTGGATATGTGAATTCTTGACTGGCCAACACCCAGCCCCATACAACATGGCCGGTCTAATCACCGTTCTATTAAACTTACCTTTGAGTTTCGCCTGCACATTCTTGTCACACAGGACTCCAGACGCCAACCTTCTTTTCATCCACTCCACCCCAATACGGTGCGTAATATCCCCCTCGATCTCCTTATCTCCTTGGATAATTGACCCTAAGTACATAAAACTTTCTCTCTTGAGGATGATCCGTGAGTCAAGCCTGACTTCCACATCCGCTTCCCCCGTCACGTCGCTGAACTTACATTCCACATATTATGTTTTAGTCCTACTCAATTTGAAACCTTTAGACTCCAGGACCTACCTCCATACCTCCAGTCTCCCATTAATGCCGCCCCGTGTCTCATCAATCATAACTATATCTTCAGTGAACAACATACACCATGGCACCTCTCCTTGGATATGGTGTGTCAGTGCGTTCATTGCCAGGGCGAACAAGAACGGGCTGAGCGCAGATCCTTGGTGTAACCCCATAACCACCGGAAAAGGTTCTGAGTCACCTCCCACAGTCCTAACCCGAGTCATAGCTCCATCATACATATCCTTTATCGCCCTAATGTAAACCACCGACACACCTTTTACCTCCAGACACCTCCAAAGGACGTCCTTGGGGACCTTGTTATACGCCTTCTCTAGGTCAATAAACACCATATGCAAATCCCTCTTCCTATCCCTGTATTGTTCCACCAACCTTCTGATAAGAATTTACATTAATTGACGAAACCACAAATTAAATCTATTTTGCAATCAAAACTTTTGGTTCATGTTTCTACTATTGTGGATTATAGGAATAATATATCAAATTGTCGTGTACATCATCTTTGGAAGGGGTTACTTGATTTGTAGTTTAAATTATTGAAATGTTTGGAGAATATATTTCTTATACGTCTTTGTGGGTATTGAAGGTTGAGTAAATTTAATGAGCTCGGAATAGCTTAACTTGAAAATGCCGCACTCCTGATTCTAAAATTGTCCTTTTTGTTGGGAATAAATCCCCCTATTAATAATATTCACGGTAATAAAAGCGGAATAATAATGTATCACTGAGATACGGTAATCAACAAGAATAAAAGAGTGACCACGACACCAAAAATTTTATGTGAAAAACCTTTCTGAATAAGGGAAAAAACCACGGCCCTGAGTGGAGCAACTCATGACACTATAGTAAGAAATTTTACACTTTGTAGGTCTGAGTAAAAAATTACAAAGACCACTACAATACTCAAAAGAAATAACCCTCTTTTGATATTTCCACCTTACTACAATATCGTTCACGCTCTCTATTTTCTTCACACACTATTTTCTTATACTCTGTCTGTGATGTCTCACTCTTTCTTTCTCTCTTTGCTGGTGTGTTGAAAGAAGTGAAAGTGATCTCCTTTTATAGGAGAAAATACGTAGCCTCCAAGAATACTATGGGAAGAGCTTCAATTCTCCTCCATTCATTTCCAAACATGGGGCCAAAGTAATCATAGGCACATGCCTATTACAAATGGGATGGACCCCACAATGTCCCCATCCAGTCCCATTCACCTGAATGAGGTAAAATCAGGGTTTCTAGTTTGAGTGTATGCTGACAAGTTCTTTGCATAGCTCGAAATTGTCTCTCGGTACCACCTTGGTCAGCATATCTGAAGTATTCTCACTTGTATGGATCTTGCTGACCTGCATAGTCCTATATCATTTCTCGAATCCAGTGATATCTTCCGTCGATATGTTTCATCCTTGCATCATACATAGTGTTTTGGCTCAAGTATATTACACTTTGACTGTCTCAAAGAGTATATATTCCTTCTGGTACAATACAAGTCCTTGAAGAAGCCATTTTAGCCATACCATCTCCTTGCCAGCTTCAGTAGCGGCAATATACTCTGCTTCAGTTTTAGAGAGTGCGACACACTTCTGCAACTTCGACTGTCAGAATACAGCTCCCCCTGAAAATGTGAACAAGTATCCAGTAGTAGATTTATGATTATCAAGATCACCTGTCATATCAGCATCCGTGTAGCCCTTGAATATTGGATCAGACCCTCTAAAACACAAGTAATCTCCTGCGGTACGACTTAGGTACCTGAGTATCCACTTGACTGCTTCCCAATGGTCCTTTTCGTGATTTTCAAGGAACCTGCAAACAACACCAACTGCATGAGCAATATCAAGTCTTGTGCATACCATTGCATACACCAAGCTTCTGGCTGCTGAAAAATAAGGAACTCTATCCATATTGCTTTTCTCCTCCATTGTTGTAGGATACATCTTCTTGCTCAACTTCAGATGAACATCAGGAGGTGTGTTGTCTGGCTTAGAACTTTTCATGTTGAAGCGTTCCAGTACACGTTCAATGTACTTCTCCTGAGATATCCACAACTTTTTGCTTGTTTGCTCTCGAACTATCTTCATCCCCAGAATTTGTTGTGCTGGGCCCAAGTCCTTCATATAAAATGACTTGGACAAATCTCTCTTCAACTTTGCAATCACCTCATTGTCCTGTCCTACAATCAACATGCCATCCACATACAATAACAATATAATAAAGTTGTTATCAGAAAATATTTTGAAGTATACACATGGATCAGAATAGGTCTTTATGTATGTTTGACTTTTCATAAATGAGTCAAACTTCATATACCACTGCCTTGGTGCCTGCTTCAACCCATAAAAACTCTTATTCAATTTGCACACCATGTATTTTATTCCAGCTACTTCAAATCTGTGATATTTCTAGCTAATTCTGTGTTCCGAGGTCGTGAAAACCTCCTTCTACCTCACCTCGATTTGTGTGCACAGCCTGAGCGCGTAGCCGGGAAGCCTTTAAAAAAACTGATAAAAATGATAATTTTGTATTAGAAATTTGAATAAAGTTGACTTCGGTCAACATTTTTGGTAAACGGACCTGGACCCGTGATTTGACGGTCCCGGAGGGTCCGTAGGAAATATGGGACTTGTGCGTATGCCCGGAATCGAATTCCGAGGTCCTAAGTCCGAGAAATAAATTTTTAAAAGAAATTGTTTTCTGAAAATAAAAGAGGTTTTTGAAAAAAAAAATGAAATTATATGTGAAACTTGTGGTATCGGGCCCGTATTATGGTTCCGGAGCCCGGTACAGGTTTGACATAATATTTGTGCCATATCTGTGAAGTTTGGTAAAAAACGGAGTTCATTAGATGTAATTCGGACCATAAATGTAAAATTTAATGTTTAAAGAAGTTTTGAGGAATTCTATTTATTTTTGGTTTAATTCATCATTTTAGTATTGTTTTATGTGTTTTGAAACCTCGAGCGAGTCAGTGTTAGTTTATATGACTTGTGTGTGCGGTTGGACGGGGTCCCGGAGGGCCTCGGGTGCATTTCGGATGGGCATCGGACCATTTTCTTCCATTTTTGAACTGCTGTTTCTGGTGTCTGTTGCCCTCATTCGCGATCGCGTAGCCCAAGTCGCAATCGTGTAGTGTTCTGTTTGCCCCACCCATTTTTCCTTCATCGCGATCGCAGTGATTCTTTCGCGATCGCGATGTGTCCCTGCTGGTCGCCCAAACTTTGTTCTTCGCGTTCGCATTCTTCAGTACGCAATCACATAGTTTCCTATTCTCCTCCTCCGCATTCACGAACTCCTTGTTGCGTTCGCGATGAACAACTTGGGCAGCTTTCCTCTTTCTTCTTCTCAATCGCGAATCATGTTCCGCGATCGCGATTCATTTAACGTCTGGGCAGAATATAAGTTTCCAAAAACGAGGGTTAAGCCATTTTTATAGTATTTTGACTTCTAAAGCTCGGTTTTTGGTGATTCTTTGAGGATTTTTCACACAAATATAATGGGTAAGTGTTCTTCCACTAGAATTAATTATATTTCATGAATTAGTTCTTGTTTCCATCATTGAAATTGTGTTTTGGGTTGAGGAAGTTGTGGATTTTGAAAGAAAACTTCAAAAATAAAAATTCATGATTTGAAAGACCAAATGTTATAGGAATTGGATAAATTTAGTATGGGTGAACTCGTATCGGAATGGGTAATCGGAATTTGTAAAAAAAATTGGGTTACGAGGTGCGAGCCCGGGGGTCGACTTTTGGGTCAATTTTTATAATTTTGTAAAGATTGAAACTTTATTACTCGGAATAGTTCCTTATACGTTTTATGTGTATTTTGAAGTTGTTTTAGTTGATTTTGATCCGTCTGGAGGTCTTTCCGCCCGAGAAGTCTATTTTTGCGTACCGGATTTTCATCTTTGAGGTAAGTATCTTGCCTAACCTTGTGTGTGGAAACTACCCCTTAGGATTGAGTCTTCTTTGTTGATTGCGGTCCGTGTATACGAGGTGACGAGTGCGTACTCAGACTTATTTGTTAATAGATTGGCCTTTTAGGATTCGTAGGTTCTTATGTTACCTGTATATGAGATGTAATTGTTACGTTTGAATCCTTGGTTGTTAATTTCATCCTTTCCTGCTTAAATTAGAATTACTTGCTTTTGGATTCCTTTGTTGGCTGTTTGATCTTAATTGACTTAATTGAATATCTTACCGCTCTTATCTTCATGCTATACTTGCTTCCTAAAACTTCCAAATTGACTATACTAGGGTTATCTAGCTTTATAGTTGTTTAGTCGTAGTTAGAATATCTGTTCGTTGGTGTCAAGCATGCCCGTGAGTCTTACATTGTGCTTTATATGATTTTTTCCTTATGTGCTACTTGGACCTAGTTGATAAACATTTATGTTGTTGGTGTTTTCTTGACGTTGCCTATTATTGGGCCCTTGTTTGAGCTGAGCTTTATTTCGTAAAGTTAATTGTTTAGGCGAGATTGGTTATAGTTGTTTCCCTTGCCGGGATGATGTTGTTTTCATTGTTGACTCTCTTGCCGGGATGGTATGATTTCTATTGTTGTTTATATTGTTAATGATACTATTTGTGTTGTTGACTCCCTTGCCGGGATGTAGTGATCTATGGTTCTTATTTTTGATTTCTGGATGTTGTGATTTATGGTTCTTATTGTTGATTTTCGGATGCTGTGATTTATGGTTCTTATTGTTGATTTCCCTTGTTAAATTGTTGTTTATGTTATTTTAGCACGAGGGGACATTCCGTGCCGAGTGTTTATTTATTTATTGCGCGAGGGGACATTCTGTGCCGAGTGTTTGTGAGGTTATGCACGGGGGGACATTCTGTGCCGAGTGTTTATTTATTTATTTCACGAGGGGACATTCCGTGCCGAGTGTTTATTTATTTATTGCACGAGGGGACATTCCGTGCCGAGTGTATATGAGGTTATGCACGAGGGGACATTTCGTGCCAAGTGTTTATTTATTTAAAGCACGAAGGGTGATGCCATGCACTTGTCTTTGCATTATTATTTCTGTTGTTCCTGTTTGCTATTTACTGCACTTGTTTTGGTGAGGATGAGAGTAAAGCACGAAGGGTGATGTCGTGCACTTGTTTTGGTGAGGATGAGAGTAAAATCACGAAGGGTGATGTCGTGCACTTGTCTTTGTATTTTATTACGTTGTGCTAAATTTGGATATTCCTACCGATCTCTTACTGCATTTATTGGCAAGATTTGATATTCCTCCTATACTGCATGTCAATTTCTGAGTTACGGACTGAGTTCGGGTAGATAAATCTTGAAGAGATTTTGATCAAGGTATTTATTGAAACGTATTATTGAAAAAGCAATAGTTTTGAAATGATTATATTTGAATGACTTTTACATCGAATGTATATTTGAAAAGCACTAGTCTTGCTTAAAATGATTTTTGGAAGTCATTTATTGGGAAAGAATCTATGGGAAGTTTTGTATTTTGAAAGAAATTATGTTTTATGTAATTCTCTCTACTAAATATACTTATATCTACTTTTGGAGAAAGTATGTTTTCAAAGGACACCCTTCCATAAAAAATGACTTTATTTGCAAAAGTTTTTCATATGAACTGCTGTTTAAAGATATCTATCAATTATGAATTTTTAATGGCCAAGGCCCGATGTGAACAAACCGACGTGGAGTTGAGTTATTGGTGTTCTCTATTGTATTGTGTTTCCTATCGATTCGGCTTGTTTTGCTGTCCATCTTTCTGTGTATTTTTGTGCTGTTTCATGATTGATTTCTGTAATTTCCTTCCGTTTTATATTGTCATTGTCGTAAATTATTCCATGAAGCCTTAGGTAGATGTAAAGTTCGGTCATTTCTATATTCATGTTATTTATTTTTTAGACCAGTGGTGTCTTGACTAGTCCTCGTCACTACTCTACCGAGGTTAATCTTGATACTTACTGGGCACCGTTGTGGTGTGCTCATACTACACTTCTGCACATTTTTGTGTGCAGATCTAGGTATATATTGTAGTAGCTGTGTGGATGATTGCCAAGGAGACTCAAGGTAACCTGTTGTTACGTCCGCAGGCGTCGGAGTCACCTTCTATGTATTTATTATTCATACACTATTGTATTTATTTCCAAACAGTTGTACTTAGAAATTGTAGAAGATTCATAAAGATTATGACTTGTATTACCGGGTTTGGGAAAGTTTGTACATTCTGTTGAGATTCAATATCAAGACTGTTAATTTTCCTTTATTATTGTTGTTATTCAGTAACTGCTAGGATTAGCTAGTCCCTAAGACTAGGTGCCATCACGATACCCAAAGGAGGGAAATTGGGTCGTGACAAAATCCTTCTGGCTGCTCCATATAAATATCCTCTTCCAAATCTCCATGAAGAAATGCAGTTTTCACATCCAATTACTCCACTTCAAGATCTGGGCTAGCTGTTAAGCTCAAGATTGTACGATTAGAAGTCATTTTAACAACAGGTGAGAAAATTTCATTAAAATCAATACCTTTCTTCTGTTCGAAGCCTTTGACCACCAATCGAGCTTTGTATCTGTCCAGCTTGCCGTTTCCATCTTTCTTGACTTTAAAGGCCCATTTACATTTGAGTGGTCTTTTACCCTTTGGGAGTTCAACTAGATTTTACGTGCCATTTTTCTGTAGAGATTCCATCTCTTCTTGCATAGCTTTCATCCACTGTTCTTTTCTGGATGGGACAACACGTCCTTAAGACTTTCTGTCTCCCCCTCATCACTGATGAGGACATACTCTGTGGAAGGGTACCTGCATGACTCTACCCTTGGCCCTTCTGATCTCCTCAGAAGTTAAGGTTGTTCTTCTCCCTAAGTGGGGTCCCACTTTCTCGACATCATCATCAAGTTGCTCCCCCTGCTCAATAACCTCACCAGGTCGCCCATCCCCCTGCTCGGCAACCTCGTTGGCCCTACTTTCTGCACTTATGGAATTGTTAGAACTAGAAGGAATGGTAAGAAGGTTAGGGATTATATCATTCTTTTCCTTCTCTGACTGATCATCTACATCTCCAACTTCACTTTCTCGGAAGATTACATCTCTTCTTCTAACGATCGTCTTCTTTACAGGATCCCACAATTTGTACCTGAACTCTTCATCTCCAAATCTGATGAATATGCAGGCAACGGATTTATCATCCAACTTTGTTCTCTGCCCCATTGGTACATATGCAAAAACTCTACAACCGAACACCTTTAGATGTAAGTAAGACACCTCCTTGTTGGTACAAACTCTCTCTTGGATGTCAAACTCCAATGGAACTGATGGACTCCTATTGATCAGATAACAAGCTGTCTGAACTGATTCACCCCACAATGACTTGGGCAGTTTAGCCAATCTGAGCATGCTTCTTACCTTCTCAACAATGGTGCGGTTCATTCTCTCAGCTACACTATTGTGTTGCAGGGTTCCAGGAACTGTCTTTTCATGTTTGATCCTATGGTTTGAACAATACTTTTCAAATTTTCTTGAAGTGTACTCACCTCCATTGTCACTTCGGAGGTGCTTTAGCTTTTGGCTTGTCTCCCTTTCCACCAGAGCATGAAACTTCTAGAAAACTTGAAACATCTGATCTTTGGTTTTCAAAATATAAACCCACAATTTTCGTGAAGCATCATCAATAAAAGTAACAAAATATTTGTTACCGCCGATCGATTCAATTTCCATTGAACGACAAACATTAGAATATACCAAATCAAGTATATTAAATTTTCTTTCAGATGATGCCTGAAATGAGACTCTATGCTGCTTACCAAATAAACAGTAGTCACAAGTTTTTACCGTTGTACCTTTGGCATAAGAAATGAGTGATTTTCTAGCAAAAATATGCAATCCCTTCTCGCTCATATGACCCATTATTTTGTGCCACAAATCTACAGAAATTGCATCTTGTGACGCGTTCAATTCACCTCGGCATATTTCTGCATTTATATTGTACAACCTGCCATGAGCAACTCCCTTTGCAATCACCAGTGATCCTTTGGTGAGTCTCCACTTTTGATTTTCAAAATATTTCTCGTATCCGTCTTGGTCCAAAGCAATTCCCGAGATCAAGTTCATCCGCAAATTAGGTACATGCCGCACGTCCTTTAGAACCAATGTGCAATGCAAATTTGTCTTGATACAAATGTCACCAATCCCCGCAATCTTTGAGTAACTTGTGTTATCCATTCTCACAGTGCCGAAATCACCTGATATATATCTGCAAAAAAAATCTCTTACCGGTGTGGCATAGTAAGATGTCGTTGTGTCAACCACCCATTCCGACTTTGGACCTACCAAGTGCATGCATTCCTCTTCCTCATTTATGAATAGAACAACATTATCATTCTTCTGGCCACTAATTTCACCTTTGCCCTTCCTTAGATTTGGGCAATCTCGTTTGAAGTGACCTGGTTGATCGCAATTGTAGAAATTTCTAGCTTTTGATTTGGATCGGTTCTTGGACTCCCACGACCTCCGGATCTACCATAGTTGCTCGAACTCCTTTGATAACTCCTACCTATATATTCTGTGATGAGAGCCTGTCCTTGATTTTTAGGCTTCTTTATCATCTTCTCATTGAGTAGAAGCACTCAATGGTATCCTACCGTGCAGGATGGTTGTTGCCAAATTATCGTACGAAGATGGCAATGAGTTCAACAACAAGATGAATTTATCTTCTTCCTCGATTTTCACAGCGAGGTTGGCCAGCTGTGTGGTTAGTTCGTTAAATACATTTAAATATGACAAAAAATTCTTACCTTCACCCATGTGTAGGGAGTATAGTTTCTTCTTCAAGTATAATTTATTTGCCAGAGTTTTGGACATGTATAGGATTTCTAACCTTGTCCAAATACCACATGCGGTATTGTCATTAATAATGTTATTTACCACATCATCTGATAAGTGCAACCTCATTACACTAGCAGCCTTCTCATCCAAGTCAGCCCAATCCTCAACTTTCATGGTATCAGGCTCTTTGGCATCAACATCTAGTACCATATGTAATCCATGTTGGATGAGCAGATCCCTCATCCTTCTTTGCCATGTTGAGTAACCGCTATCTCCGTTGAATTTTTCTACCTCGTACTTTACTCTAGACATTTTTTTAGTATAGTACTACCGACCGTGAATAATATTTCTGCGTATAAGCAGAACCTATGCTCTTATACCAATTGTTGGGGATAAATCCCCCACAGTAATAATATTCACGATAATAAAATCAGAATAATAATGTAGCACTGAGATACAGTAATCAACAAGAATAAAAGGGTGACAATGACATCAAGATTTTTACGCGGAAAATCCTTCTGAATAAGGGGAAAAAACTATGACCCCGAGAGGAGCAATTGATATCACTATAGTAAGGAATTTTATACTTTGTAGGTTCAGGTAAAATACTACAAAGACCACTACAATACTAAAAAAATAACCCTCTTTTGATATTCCCACCTCACTACAATATCGGTCACACTCTCTATTTTCTTTACAGACTATTTTCTTATACTCTGTCTGTGATGCCTCACTCTTTCTTTCTCTCTTTGTTGGTGTGTTGAAAGAAGTGAAAGAGCTCTCCTTTTATAGGACAAAATACGTAGCCTCCAAGAATGCTACGGGAGGAGCTTCAATTCTCATCCATTCATTTCCAAACATGGGGCCAAAGTAAAGGTGTCAAAGGGGTGGGTTGGGCCGGCCCAGGTTGACTAAAAAAGTTACCGGCCGGTCACCAATCCGGGATGATTACCGATTTTTCCAAACCAGGTTTAACGGGTGAAATATTGAACTGGAATGGTTACGGGCCTAAGGGGTCGGGCCGGGCCGAGTTTATTTAAATATTTTTTATATCTTGTATAACTATCGTAATTTATATTAATATAAAGTAAAAATAAAAAATAAAAAAATAATCTTACAAAAAAAGTGTTTGAATAAAGGATGCAATGGCTTTAAAATCCTTATATTTGAATATTTAATTAAGAATTTAAGATAATAGAATACAATGAAGATGAAAAAAAATTACACTTATAATTTGCAAGTTCTTTTTTTTTTTTAAACTTGCAAATTAAAGTATAAATTTAACAACAACTAAATTAACCAAAAAAGAGTAAATTCAAAGTTTACTTATTAAACATAACATTATAAATCCAGAACTTAAAAGGTTTTGCATTACCTTAGTAAGTTCTTCATGATCAATATGAACTTCTTGGCCATCTTCTGGAGTATTAAATTCAAAGGCTTTCATAGTTTTATTTCGAATTTTCATTGCATAATAATACTTCAAATTAATCTAACAAATTAAAACATTAAGCAAAAATACGTCTAATAATTTTAAAATAACACAAATTGTCTCAAATCAACTTAAATACGAATTTCTGGAGGACGCTCAACACAACTCTTCGTATACCTCCTTAAACAGCCTGTGCCCTCCCACTTTCGACGAAGATTTAAGGCTCGACCACAGGTTCTTGCACTTTAATTTGTGAACTTCTTCATTTTCTTCTACCACCTCAAAGTGTTCCCAAACATATGAGCACACTCTAGAAGCACAGGGCATGATTTAACTTGAATTGAGAATTTGAGTTTGAGAAATGAGACATGAGTAAAGAAATGAAGAAGAGGCGG
>ML398768.1:0-12745 GCA_005239525.1 Nicotiana knightiana | reverse complement strand
GGGGGTATATTTATAGCTTTTCAAAGGGCTAAATTAGTAATTATTAAAAATGTTATCTTTTAAAATAATTGCCCCAAAAAAGGTTATTCTTGCAACATATCTGTTGGGAAACGGTCAAATTGGAAGCTGATCGTTACCAACGGTCAAATGAATTTTAAAAAGAAAATCCGAAAATATTCGTTGAACCGGTCTGGTTAACCAGTTCAACATTGAGTTGACTTTACCGGTTTAGATTAGTCCGGTTAACAAAAATTTGGAAGCTAGCCGGCTCAAGCCCTTTTCCCCCCCCCCCCGAACCCAGCCCTGCCCGGCCCCTAGCTACCGGTCTGATCCGGTTTAATATCGGACTGGGCCGGTTCGGAACCAGGTCAACCCTGCCCGTTAGACACCTATAGGCCAAAGTAATCATAGGCACATGCCTATTACAAATGGGATGGACCCTACACTTTTTATCATTCCTTATAAGAGAATCTTTTAAAGTAAAACTCGTGTTGCTTCTTTTTACAAATTTTCAGTAACCATTTCAGTAAATTGTCATTTTCTAAAACAACTGATAGAACTTTTTCTAGTGGTCGCTTTCTTATTTGATATTGTTTTCTTTTCATATTTCCTTTGGCTGGGGCCATTCAGAATTAGTCTTTCTATCTTTAAGGTAAAAATAAAGTCTACGTACATGCTACCTTGCTTTAGATCCTACTTATAGGATTTTATTAGGTTTGTCAATGTTTGGTTGGAAAAAGGTTCTTCAAAAAATTAGGATGAAAAAATTGCAAAGAAATATTTAGTCCAACTTTGAAACAAACACGTTTAATTTTCAGCTACAATTTCCATCGTAGTAGATGTGCTCCTTAATACGCAAATTGTTGGTTCCCAAGTACATGCAAGTATACGTGGTCTTCAAGTGATAAAGTGACTCGAAAGTCGGATGTCGAACTCACAGAGACTTAGATCAATCGTTATCTAAGCAAACTAAAATCAGTTAATTGTCCAAAATAATCAAGAGTGATATTTTTCTATTAATCTATTATTGCGGAAATTAAACAAGTAACAACTAAATTATCAAGAATGCAAATGTGTACGGTAAGATTTTTATTCATATGAGATGAAAATTTCAGGGTTGTGGTTGGTTTATCAATCCTATTAAGTTCAAGAATCACACTCGTTAATCAAGATTATCTATAATTGCTAATTAACTGGATCGTTTATATGAATAGCATGTTTCCACAATACTACTCGCCTGCCCACAATATATCAATCCTATATTCCTATGGTATTGAGTCTATCATGAACTAATATAATATGATATTTAATTAAAGCAAGATTGTTAGGCATATTCCTATCCTAACCGCGAATTCTTCCCCCGAGCCACGGGTTCAGAAATAAGCTCTCTCTAATTCTACTCTAATCTAAACATGACTTTCCAAAGCATAGGATAGATAGTATGGTGAATTGGTAGCTACAACAATTAACAAATTAAAACTAGAATTAAAGAAACAACCACAAGATGATAATCTGAATTAACAAAGATGTAATTAATAAACGTTAATAATCATGTCAACAACGACCCTAGAATTAGAGTGCTTAGCCACTCATGTTCGTAGTAAAAAATTTCCAAGTATCTTGCATAAACAACTTACAAACAAAAGATAAAGGAATAAAGAACTTAATGATTTTCTCCTCCAAAAGTTGTTCCACGTGATGTTCTTGCCTTCGGTCCCAAAACTCTTCAAAAAATGGTGTTTAATGACTATTTACATATGTAGGTAAAAGACCTAAATCAAAATAACCAAGTCCAAAATCAAAAAGGAGACGAAATAGACTTTAAAATTCCGAAACACCCAAGCTACAGGCCTCATGGCGCGAGGCAAAATACACGCTTCTTCTCGCTGTACATTGTGCCTCGCAAGTTATGTAGAGAGATCCTCCTCGCTTTAGGCCTCACGGCGCCGGCTCTATAGCGAGCAACAAAGCTTGTAACTCTTGCTCTAACGCGAGTAAAGTAGCTCGCATCGCCTGCTTTATTCTGCTTCGCGTTCATTAAGTTGCCTAGCATTTCCAATCCACGTTTTTGTTTCTTCATTTTCTTACTTTTCAATTTTTTTAGCATTGTCTCTTTTTTACTTCCTTTGTAATGTACAATTTACTAATTGTTGTAGTGTATAAAATACACATAAAATCTCTACTTTGCTCCCAACTTCGTCTTCAACGTACCTACACATAAAATAGACTCAATTAAGCACGAATATAGTATAGTTTGACATTAAATCTCCAAAATGTAAGGTAAGTAATGCACTAAAAATATGGAATTATAGCCAATAATCACTACCCCACACTTAAACGTTGCTCGTACTCGAGCAATCAAACTACACTTTATACATACACGACCTTTTTAAACAATTCTCCTAACTCATCACCCCAAGAATTTTTAAAATAGACTAAGCACAAGAGTGTAACATCTTCACCTCAAGATTTGACTCATAAGTAACATACATTATTCATAACTCACTCGCTTACTCTAACATAGAGGTCAATGACATTACCTTTCCTTCATTAATCAAGTGCCCTCACATAACAAAAAAGATTAGTTCCACACACCATAAGATTTAAGAACAATTAGAAACTCGAGATAGAAAAAATCCACTCATTCTCAGAAATAATATTCATATGCCACAAAAGATGCACCAAAGGCTTGCCCGTAGTGTACTACTCTACTAATCGAGCTCATTCAATCTAGGATCAAATAGGACTTTAATTGATTGTAATGTAGGTTGCGGGTCGGGTAGGATACATTTGGATATAAGAGTGACTACACCTCCCTAAGCACTTTAATACATATACTTTAACATTCAAACCCCATACTTATGTCAAGCCATAACTCCACCTTCATATCGATTTATATTATCTCCATACTTCTTTAAGCACAATTACATCAAGAGTCACCACTATCAAGGAATATTTTTCACAACAATACAACTATTTTTTTCTTTTCTTTCGTTTCAATTCAAGTGGCTCTTATTTTTATTTTTTTTTAAATAATTCACTTTTCTCCTTATTTCATTAGTTCCACTCAAAAACCAAACCAACCACCCCACACTAACTTTTACAAAGTTCATAACAATTCAAGTGCTCATGAGAGGTGAAACGGTTCAAATTAATGGTTAATTCAAACAAATGGGTAAGGCTTGTAATGTGGTTGCCAAAGAAACAAGATTACAGGATCAAAGAGTTAACTACGATATATAACAAATATGTGGGTAAAAGCATATAACTGGCTCAACAAAATACGCCTATATCACTTCAAAGACTGAACAAAACTATTATTTCGCTTTGCAAACACACTCAAGTTCTAGACATCAAATACAATGCACAGAATAACACTCAAACCTCACACACACACACATGGCACATAACTCACTCAGGATCGGATTCATTAAGACACTCTAGTCAAAGCAGTTAAGCAAATTTAAGATCATACAATTTAAGTTACTTATACAAGAGTCAAAAATGAGCGTAAGCGTCACAACCAAAGTACTCACCATTCTCAAGGCATAACAAATTCAAGAGATATGGCTTCAATTCAATTCATCTCACAATGGCTCCTACTCCTAAAAAAATAAAACTAAGTACACCCGCTTCAAACAAAACCCTTGGAAAAGAACCGCGATACAAAGAAAAATCAAGAGAGAATTACTACACTACCTATAACGAAAATATTTTTGTCCTTTTTCTTTGGAATTAAATCCCTCAAGAAAACTGTCCAGGAGATCTATCGTCGGAAAAAGTCCAATTTTTCTACTTTTTTCTTTCGATTTTTCATAGCTACTAAACTACTACACAACTACGAAATCACAAATAAGAAGAAAATATTTTTCTAACATCTTACTACTAATTATCTAGAGAATTTTATCACCCCACACTTAAAAGAGTGCAGTGTCCCCAATGCACAAATAAAGCAAAATAATAAAAAGGGTGGACAAGAAACTCCTTGAAAGGCCGAAGTAATAGCGGCTCACGGGTACTCAGACTTCCCACCAGGCATGGTCCTTTGTGTGGGCACCCTACACTTAGTTCTCACCATCGATGTCACTTTTGCACTCTTCCAATGGATTTTCTTCATATGCTTATAATCCTACAAAATAAAAATAACACTACGACAATTATAAGATAAAAATAAAAGAAAGTAGTAAAGATGGGTTGCCTCCCAACAAGCGCCTGACTTAACGTCGCGGCACGACACTGTTACTTTGCTCAGGCTGGGCACTTTCTCTTCTTCTTTCTCCCCTGAAGTCTAGCCTTTTTACAAGCTCTCATAAGGTCTTCTCTTTAATCTCTGGCTCTTTTCTCAATCATCCTTATACACTCAGCTTGCAACACCACCACCTCCAACTCAGTTGTCCCATCTGAATTACTAAAATTCACATGAGGACTCTGCTTTATTCCCTTCAATTCTACCACAGCAATCATGCACAAGTCCTCATAATGTTTAGGGAGCTAAGTGCCTTGTGCACACTAAAAGTGATTTTCTCATCATCAACTCTCATCTTCAACTTTCCTTCCCTAACACCAATAATTTCTCAACCATTAGCTAAGAATGGTCACCCCAAAATAATGGATACTTCCTCATCTGCCTCGTAATCAAGAACAATAAAATTAGCAGGAAGAATAAACTTCCTCAATCAAACTAACACATCCTCAATAATTCTTTCTGGCATAACTATTGATCTATTAGCCAACATAAAAGTGATTGTAGTATGTCTAAGCACCCCAATCCAAGTTGCTTGAACAAAGAGGACAACATCAAGTTTATACTATCCCCTAAATCACACAGGACTCTACCAACTTCTTGTTTTTCGAGAGAGAGGAATTGTAAAACACCCAGGATCCTTCAACTTAGGAGGAAGTTTGCTATGAACTATAGCACTTCACTCTTCAATCAGTGCAATTATTTCAAACTATGTATGTCACGACCCAAATTTCCCTCCGTTGGGTATCGTGATGGCACCTAGTCTTAAGGACTAGTAAGACTTATATTCAGGAATAATAACAATAATAAATAGAATCTAATACTTTTCTGAAATAAATAATTCTTTACACATTTATATTCCTAAAACCCGTAAGTACATGTCATAAACTTTTAAGAATTTACACTAAATCTCCTAAAAATACCACTGTTCAAAAATAAGTACAACAGTGCAAACAAAAATATAAGATGGTGACTCCGAAACCGCGAACGTTGAAGCGGTTTTACCTTGAGTCTCCACAACAGCAACCGCGCTACTATCAATCAATCGGCCGGCTATGTGAAAACCTGGAATCTACACAAAAATGTGCAGGAGAGTAGTATGAGCACACCACAGTGGTGCCCAATAAGTATCAAGACTAACCTCGGTAAAGTAGTGACGAAGACTAGTCAAAACACCCACTCGTCTAATAAGAACTGAACAAGTATCAATATAGGAATCAGGGAAAATAACGATATACACATAAAGGCTACGCAATATAGCTAACAAGACAGTGAATTCGATAAAGAAGGAAAACAATAAGTATCAGCGGAAACCATGAAGTAACACAACGACTGAATAGAACACGGAAAACTCCGACATGTAATATACAACACGATCATGTAATGACTCAACAACTTCAACCACTTCTACATCAAATTCATAGTCATCTCCATGAGGTTCTGAACCTCGGACAAATCATCATTTACGGGTCCCAATATCCGAACCCTAACAATTGGCATCTTGTGCCCTCATTCGAGTACTAACTGCACGGACGACTCACGTGGCAATTGGGTCATTTCCACCAATAAGGTAAGCACAACAAGAGTATCTATACTTGACAACAACAAGGATTCCTGAATCCATTAGTAGTACTTAACTATGTGTATGCTTTTGCAAGTGTCCTAACATGGTTTCAACAAACAATAGACATGAGGAAAACAAAGGGGCAACACATACATTTTCATCTCATAAATTTCCACACGAATGAACTCACACGGTAAGTGTTCCAGTACACAATATCAACAACAAGGAATGCCCCCAGGCCAACACAAGTATCATAACAATCCATGACATAGCCCACCTTGTCCCGCCACATGTGCATTAGTATAGTATATGTCCGCCTTATTTTGCCACACGTGCATAAACATGTTCCCACCTTGTCACGCAACATGCGCAACACTCAATCTCGTATCCTGCCTTATCACTACGCATATGCAATTATCAATAGTAATACGGCACGGCAGGAACCTCGTGAAAATCCCCATATTAACAAACGCATGGTAGAAACCTCGTGCATCACCATAACAAGTACAACAACAATAGTGGCAACAGTTCAAGATACAATTAATACATCAACTCAAGAGCCTTCGACCACAAGATAGGCAAAACTAGTTCACGAGAAGTAAACATAATAAGGAGAGCTAGGCATATTACGAATCACTCAACAAGGAAGGGAAATAGCATGTAACAGCCGCACCTAATTACACGGGTGAACACAAGAAATCAACATAAATCCGATAACTTCATACAAGGCAAGTCACGAATGTATAGAATATCTAAACTTCCTTTAAGGTTGAGCAGTTACGAGAATATTCAACAATTTCCACTTAAGGACAAGCAGCAGAGAATAATCATAACTTCATTTAAGACCAAAACAATTATAGGTTGAGATGAAATTAATTGCAAATTTGAGATACGCGGTTAAGAAGATATAGCATGACAGTGAAGGGAATAAAACATTCAGATAAGCCAATTAGGAATCAAGTAGGCAATAGGAGTAAATCCAAAGTAAGAACTTCCACATTTAAGCAAATAAAGATGACACTAGAAATCAGGAAATTCAACCATGCTAAGGACAATTCATACTCGGCGAATATAAGGATCTAAGATTCCTAAAGGGGTCAACTTTCCACAAATAAGTCCGAGCATGCGCTCGTCACCTCGCGTACACGGACTACAATCAACATAGAAGACTCAAATTCTAAGGGTAATTCCCCCACACAAGGTTAGGCAAGATATTTACCTCAACCGCTCAAAACAAACTTGAAATCACATTCTTGCCACGGGTATCCGACTCCCAATGGCCCAAATCTACTCAAATCAATAGCATCGTGTAAATAATACTACAAGCAACTAGTTTAACAAATAAATTCGAAGCTAAAACGTGAAATTAGAAAAATTTCCCAAAACGTTCCCCGGGCCCACTCTCGAATTCAAGTAAAAATTATATTTTCCAGACACCCATTCACTCACAAGTCTAAACATATGAAAATCTCTCAATTCGGAGGTCAAAAACCCAATCAAAACTCTATAATTCGGTCTATGAAGTTTATCTCATTTTCTACCCAAAATTTTTCGAAAATAAAGGTTGGATTTAAGATTGGAAACATGGAAATTGGTCTATATGGATAGAAATCACTTACCCAAATTACCGAGGTGCAAAAGCCTCCAAAAATTGCCTCTCCCAGGCTCCCCAATTCGAAAATGGTGAAAATAAAATAAACCCTAGGTTCTGCCCCTTTTCTGCCCAGCAATTCTGCACCTGCGGAACTATCATTGCAGGTGCGAAAACCAACTAAAAATTCTGGGGTCGCACCTGCGGTCAAATGGCCGCACCTGCGGAAAACTAACCGCATCTGCGAGGATTGGAGGTTTGGGCTAAGTTCCGCACCTGCGAGCTCTTCAACGCACCTGCGTGTCCGCACCTGCGGTAGGTTCATCGCAGGTGCGAGACACCCGAACCAACAATGGTTCAGCTTTCTCCCAAGTTCTATTAACACCCGATGAGCATCCTAAACGTACATGAGGCCCCCCGGGACCCCGTCCACACACACACAAGTCATATAACCTAACACGGACTCGCTCGAGGTTTCAAACCACATAAAACAACACTAATACGATGAATTAAACTAAGAATCCATGAAAATTCTTCAAACTTCTATAAACATTAAGTTTTGCATTTAAGGTCCGAATCACGTCAAATTAAGTTCGGTTCTAACCAAATTTCACAGATAACACATATAAATCATATTGAACCTTCACTGGGCTTCGGAATCATAGTGTGGCCTCGATATCATAGGTTTCGCCTCAAATTTCATTTTCAAAAACCTTTGTATTTTTTTAGAAAATAATTTTCTTTAAAAATTAATTTCTTGGACTTGGGACCTCAGAATTCGATTCCAGGCATATGCCCAAGTCCCATATTTTTCTACGGATTCTCCGGGACCGTCAAATCACGAGTCCGGATCCGTTTACCAAAAACGTTGACTGAAGTCAATTTTATTCAAATTTCCAATACATCCGGCTACACGCCCGAGCTGCACACATAAATCGATGTGAGATAAAAGGAGGTTTTTATGACCTCAGAACACAGAATTAGATAGAATATACGGGATGACCCTTTTGGGTCATCACAATCTCCCCCTCTTAAACAAACGTTCGTCCTCGAACGTGCTAAGATTTAATTTGAACTCATCAAATCACTGATTTCGCATTTCCAACACACACCCGCGGGTGATCCCATGTCACCCCAACCTACATAAGCCTAATGACACCATCACAACTACCATATAGCCTTCTCATCATCATCGATAAGCCTCATACCTCAATTTCTTACCTTTTACTCATTTCCAAAATACCCGATTCTAAATCCACATCCGACATTAGCCCCAACCAGCTGCATTAACTCATGACTATACCCATAAGGCACGACCACAATATGGCACATCACACATAGGCTCATAATAACACTTGGGTCGCAATGGCTGCCCCAAATCAACTCAGCATTGGCAATTAGCCTCATGTCCGGTAGAACTACATTCACAACCTCCATCACACTGATAAATCAAGAAACACGAAGACTTCATAACCTTGACACCCAAATCACCAAGCCACAACTAACACCACCGGGCACACACCCCGCAAGATAAAACTCAAGGAGCACAAAACGAAAAAAAATGAATGAATATGAAAGAAGAAGCACATAGGGAAACTATCAAACAAGCCCGACAGGCACAACTCTATATCAGTGCTACTTAAACAACAACATAAAAGGAAGGAACTAAAGCACATTAACAAATCACAAGGATACCATCCTGATAAAATTTCCACCGCGGTACTCATCCCGGTCTAAATATATCGGATCACAAATATCACGAGGACCTCGCCCTCAAGTCTGAATCACATATCGAAAATATATCATACCAATTGAAATTCCTCCACTAATTCACCTCAGATGATAAAAATCATAACGCTAGCTGATCTCGCATCTCGATGGAGTATAAAATCACAATTCATAACAAAATACCCAGGAATCACATCAAACTTCCCGTACTGGACAACATGAATTTACTACTGGTCTCATATCTCTCAATACTGAATAGAGACAAATAATAGACATGGGCTACTACTCACAGAATATCCCAACGGAGCAAACACAAAAGTAGAGTGCAAAGCATGAAACGTACTCATAAACAAAACAATAGTGAGGTAACTCGTCCCGAACAGCAGAGCTATAATGAAATACAAATGGTGCCCCTCTGTAACAAAACAAAACATACATGTACTATAACATCAGGCACAACGGCCTCCAGCCTACTATAAGAAACACATCAACGGGCAGGGCCTCCCCCTCTTGGGCGCCCTCTACTAGCCTGAGTGCCCTGCTGTAACACATCTGCCCGGAGCCTGGGACAATCTCTCATCTTGTGGATGATATCTCCACACTCAAAACAACCTCTCTGCTGACGTGGTTGTGGAAAATGCACGGCCCGAGTACTATGAGACCCATGAGTACCTGAAACCCCATGCGAAACCGACAATGCAAACTGAACTGGCTGACCCATAAACCTCTACCGTGGCGTACCCTGCCTCCATAATAAGGACCAGTAAATCTCTCCGGCCCACGAGACCTCCTCACCTCTCTGCCCTCTCTCTCTTGACCTCGTCTGTCATCTCTATCATAGTCCCGCATGTCGTCTCTCTCACGATCCAGCATACCCTCAACTCTGGGTGCAATCCCTACCACCTGCTGAAATGAAATATCCGACTCTAACTCCCGAGCCATGCTAAACCGAATATCACGCCTGAGGCCCTCAATGAATCTGTGAACACACTCTTTAACTGTAGCAACCAAATTAGGTGTATGTCTCGCCAAATCACTGAACCTGACGGCATAGTCTGATACTGACATAGTGCCCTGGCACAGCCGCTAAAACTCCGCGCACCATGCATCTCGGAGGGACTGAGGTACAAACTCACTCAAGAACATCTCTGAAAACTGATCCCATGTAAGTGAAGTTGACTAGGCCGGGCTACCCAACTCATATGCCCGCCACCACTGATAAGCCGCTCCCCTGAGCTGGAACGTAATGAAAGCAACCCCGCTCGTCTCCACAATCCCCATCGTACAAAGAATGCACTGACACTCCTCCAGGAAACCCTGGGCATCATCTGTCGGCAATCCACTCAAGGTAGAAGGGTGGTACTTCTTGTACCTCTCGAGTCTAAGTTGTTCCTCCTCAGATGTTGTTGTCCTAACCACGAGCGGATTTGGGATCCCAGGTTGTACTGCCATGACACTTGGAACCTGACCAACCTGATCTCGCTGCTCCGGAGTATGTGTGACGGGAGTCTGAGCTCCTCCCCCGCCCTGTGAAGTAGTTGGTGCACTCGGAATCTATCTCGCCTGAGTCAAGGTACAAATCACATCCCAGAACTGTGCCAAGGTCTCTTGAAGTATGGGTGTAACAACAGGCGCCTCCGGTTCCCCAACTGGAACTGTCAGCGGCTCCTCAACGGCTGCTCTGGCAGGTGCTCTAGTTGCAGCACGTGCCCCTCGTCGGCCTCTGCTTCTACCCCTGCCCCTGGCGGCATCTGCTCTGGGGTAACCTCCTCAAATCTGCAGCTCGCGTCCTCACCATCTGTGAGAGAATGGAATGATAAATTTCAAATTTCAAGATCAATGAACTCGCACGATAGGAATGAAGGAAGTGAAATTGTTTTGATAGTTCCTTAGCCTCTCGAAGATAAGTACAGACGTCTCCGTACCGATCCGCAAGACTCTACCAAACCCGCTTATGACTCGTAGCAGCTATGAACCTAGAGCTCTGATATCAACTTATCACGACCCAAATTCCCCTCCGTTGGGTATCGTGATGGCACCTAGTCTTAAGGACTAGATAAGCCTAATATTCAGGAATAACAACAATAATAAATAGAATCTAGTACTTTTCTGAAATAAATAATTCTTTACACATTTTATATTCCCAAAACCCGGAAGTACAAGTCATAAGCTTTAAAAAATTTGCACTAAATCTCCTAAAAAATACCACTGTTCAGAAATAAGTGCAACAGTGCAAACAAAAATATAAGATGGTGACTCCAAAACCGCGAACGTTGAAGCGGTTTTACCTTGAGTCTCCACAACAGCAACCGCGCTACTATCAATCAATCGGCCGGCTATGCGAAAACCTGAAATCTACACAAAAATGTGCAGGAGAGTAGAATGAGCACACCACAGTGGTGCCCAATAAGTATCAAGACTAACCTCGGTAAAGTAGTGACGAAGACTAGTCAAGACACCCACTGGTCTAATAAGAACTGAACAAGTATCAATATAGGAATCAGGGAAAATAACGATATACACATAAAGGCTACGCAATATAGCTAACAAGACAGTGAATTCGATAAAGAAGGAAAACAATAAGTATCAGCGGAAACCATGAAGTAACACAACGACTGAATAGAACACAGACAAATCTGGCATGTAAATATACAACACAAGCAAGCAATGACTCAACAACTTCAACCACTTCTACATCAAATTCATAGTCATCTTCACGAGGTTCTGAACCTCGGACAAATCATCATTTACGGATCCTAATATTCGAACCCTAACACTTGGCATCTTGTGCCCTCATTCGAGTACTATCTGCACGGACGACTCAAGTGCCAATTGGGTCATTTCCACCCATACGGTAAGCACAACAAGAGTATCTATACTTGAACATAACAAGGAGTCCTAAATCCATTAGTAGTACTTAACTACGTGTATGCTTGTGCAAGTGTCCTAACATGATTTCAACAACCAATAGACATAAGGAAAACAAAGGGGCAACACGTACATTTCCATCTCATAAATTTCCACACGAATGAACTCACACGGTAAGTGCTCCAGTACACAATATCAACAACAAGTAATTCCCCCAGGCCAACACAAGTATCACAACAATCCCTGACATAGCCCACCTTGTCCCACCACGTGTGCATTAGTACAGTATATGCCCGCCTTGTTTGCCACGCGTGCATAAACATGTTCCCACCTTGCCACGCCACATGCGCAACACTCAATCTCGTATCCTGCCTTATCACGCCGCATGTGTAATTATCAATAGTAACACAACACGACAGAAACCTCGTGCAAATCCCCATATCAACAACCGCACGGCAGAAACCTCGTGCATCACCACAACAAGTACAACAACAACAGTGGCAACAATTCAAGATACAATTAATACATCAACTCAAGAGCCTTCGACCACAAGATAGGAAAAACTAGTTCACGAGAAGTAAACATAATAAGGAGAGCTAGGTACAGTACGAATCACTCAACAAGGAAGGGAAATAGCATGTAACAGTCGCACCTAATTACACGGGTGAACACAAGAAATCAACACAAGTCCGATAACTTCATACAAGGCAAGTCACGAATGTATAGAATATCTAAACTTCCTTTAAGGTTG
>ML398767.1:7865-40378 GCA_005239525.1 Nicotiana knightiana | reverse complement strand
ATTTTCTTCATTACTTTGTAGTTTAATTATGCAAGTTATTTTGGGTTTTATTCTGATGAACTTGTCTAGCTAACTTCTTTAATCTAGGGTTTTGGTAGAACCCGTTGAGGGATAAACTTATTGTGTTATCAATCTAGTTCCGATTGGTTGATTAATCTCTATTTGTTCAACTACGTTCTTGTTGTAGTTAATTGAAGGGCCATCAATTAGCTGTGCCTATTTATTATGTATCTACTTGAGAGAGAGTGCATATTTAGGTAGTTGTTTGAACAACATCACTCCCGGAGTATAGACGAAAGTCATAACCGAGGGTTTAGAGGTTGGATTAGAGATAACGATACCTCGGGTGCAATCTAAAGTGAACTGTAATGCAATCTAGCTAGCGTAACTTGAGAGAGTGCGTCTAGTAAATTATCATAATTACTTGAGAGAGATTTATGGTAGATAGAGTGTTCATGATTGATAGAAACAACTAATCAAGCTATATGAATTATCCGAGAAGCAAGTTCACCGACGGGGAAAACCATAACCTTAGATCTTTATTACAATTGTTTACACCTTAGCGTAGTTAATCTTTAGTTTTAATCTTTAGTTTTAGTAATTTAAATAACATCAAGTGACAGTTGAGTATTCTAACAGCTTGCTTGATACGTAAATTCCCTGTGGGATCGACTCTGGGCATAATACCCCGGATTATATTTGCAACGCCCGCTTAAATTTTTTATTAGACACAGTTGAGCGTGATCATGTGCCAAAATTCGCCTTGAAGTCTTCAAATCACTGAATGCACACTTCCAAAATACAGCCGCAGGTGATCCCACATCACCCCAATTTACATAAGCCTGACGAAACCATATCAAATGCGATTTAGACTTTCTACCAACACCGATAAGTCTCAGACCCCAAATTCTCACCTTCTCTTCATTTCCAAAAGAACCGAGTCCAATCCATATCCTGTATCAGTCTCAACCAGCTACGTCAACTCATGCCTACACCCACAAGGTACGACCACACAACATAACACACCACACATAGGCCCTTAACAACACTTCTGATCACCATAGTTGCCCGAAATCAATCCAGCACCTGCAATTAGCCTCATATCCGATAGAACTCTATTTCAAACCTCTATCACACTGATAATAATGCAAGAAACATGAAGACCTCATACTTTGACACCCGATCTCCAAGACACAACTAACACCACCGGGCATACACCCCGCAAGCTAAAACTCAAGGAGCACAGAACGAAAATGACTGGATATGAAAAGAGGAATACATAAGGAGACTATCAAACAAGCCCGACAGTCACAAACCTCTATCAATGCTAACCTACAAAACAATATAACAAGGAAAGAATTAAAGCACATGAACAAATCACAAGGATCCCATCCTGATACAACTTCTATCGCGGTAAACAGCCCGATTCGAGCACAACAAATCACATGAAATCACAAGGGTACCACCCTCAACTTTGAATCACAATTAGGATATAAATCAAACTAGCTGGAACTTTTCACTATATCCATTCCTTCAACAAAGTTACAACAAGTGCTGGCTCCCACACCGGTGGAGCATAAAGATCACAACTCGTAACCACTATACTCAGGAATCACATAACGCCTACCGTAATGGAAAACAGGAATTTACTACTAGTCTCGTATCTCTAAGTAATGAATAGAAACAAACGATAGACACAGGCTACCACTCACAGAGTCTCCCAACAGGAGTAAACACGAAAATAGGTGGAAAGCATGAAACTCACTCTTAAACGAAGCAAAAAATGAGGGAACTCGTCCCGACCAACCTAACTACAATGAAATACAAATGGTACCCCTCTATAACAGTTCAAACATACCTGTATGATAACATCTAGCACAACGGCCTCCAGCCTACTATATGAAACACATCAACGGGTCAGGCCTCCCCCTCTTGGGCGTCCCCTACTCAATGGAATAACTCGCTATGACACACCTGCCCGAAGCCTAGGACAATCTCTCACCATGTGGCTAATATCTCCACACTAAAAGCAACCCCTCTACTGACGTAGCTGCAGAAACTAAGAGACCCATGAGCACTGGGAACACTGCGCGAAGCCGAAAGTGCAACTGAACTGGCTGACCCACAAATTTCTACCATGTCATACCATGCCTCCAAAATAAGGACCAGCATATCTCTTCGGTCTACGAGGCCTCCTCGCCTTCCTGGACTCTCTCTCCTGATCTCGTCTATCCTCTCGCTCCCGATCCCAACATGCCCTCTAACCGCCGAGCGGATCCCTACAACCTGCTGAAACAAAACATATGACTCCAACTCTCGAGCCATGAGCCTTTCAATGAATCTACGGACTCGCCCTCTAACTGTAGCAACTAAGGCAGGTGCATGCCTGGCCAAATCACTGAATCTGATGGCATACTCTAATACTAGCATAGTGCCCTGGCCCAACTGCTCAAACTCCGCACGCCATGCATCCCGAAAGGACTGGGTACAAACCCTCTCAAGAACATCTCTGAAAACGGACTTCACGTAAGTGAAGCTGACTCGACCGGGCTACCCAACTCATATGCCCGCCACCACTAATAAGCTGCTCCCTTAAGCTGGAACGTAGTAAAAGCAACCCCACTCGTCTCAATAATATCCAAAATGTGGAGGATGCTATGGCACTCCTCTAGAAAACCCTCTGCACTCTGTGAAGCCAAACTGCTTAATGTAGGAGGGTTATATCTCTTGAACCTTGCAAATCTAAGCTACTCTCCCTCAGATGCTACTGCTCTGACCATGAGCTGAACTTGAACCACAGGCTGTGTCACCATGACACCTAAAACCTGACCAACGTGAACTCGCTGCTCTGGAGTGTGGACGATGGGAGTCTGGTATCCTCCCCCGGTTGGTGAAGTAACTGGTGCAACCGTAAATAACCCCTCCTGAGCCAATGTACCAAACATGCTCAAGGACTGTGCTAAAGTCTCCTGAAGTCCGGGGGTAACAACAGGCGCCTCCGGTACCTGCCCCCCAACTAGAGCTACTGGCGGTTCCTCGACTACTGCTCTGGTAGGTGCTCTAGCTGCGACACGTACTCCTCGTCGACCTCTGTCACTGCCCCTAGCGACATCTGTCTCGGGGGTAACATCATCAGGAATCGCGGCTCGTGTCCTCACCATCTATGAGAGAATGGAATGATAAATTTCAAACTTCAAGATCAATGAACTCGCACGATAGGAATGAAGGAAATGGAATTATCCTAATAGTTCCGTAGCCTCTCAAAGATAACTACAGACGTCTCCGTAGAGATCCACGAGACTCTACTAAACTCTCTTATGACTCGTAGCACCTATGAACCTAGAGCTCTGATACCAACTTGTCACGACCCAAATTTTCCCTCCGTCGGGTATCGTGATGACACCTAGTCTTCAGGACTAGGTAAGCCTACCATTCATGGAATAGCAACAATAATAAATAAAATATAATATTTTCGGAAAAATAATTCTTTATACAATGAGCATATTCCCAAAACCCGGTAGTACAAGTCATAAGCTCTATAGAATTTACTACAACTTCTAAATACAATTGTTTGGAAGTAAGTAAAAATAATATAAATATAAAATAAAAAGGTGACTCCAAAGCCTGCGAACGCAGTAGCAGGTTACCTTGAATCTCCTCAGCAAGGATCCGCACAGCTACTAACGACGAATACCTAGATCTACAAAAAAATTTGCAGAATTGTAGTATGAGCACACAACATCGGTGGCCAGTAAGTATCAAGATTAACCTCAGTGAAGTAGTGATGAGGACTAGTCAAGACACCCATTGGTCTAATAAACTGAACAAGCATAAGTACAGAAAATAACGGAAGCATAACCTCTATCTATTATTTATACACTATGGCTAACAACAGAATGTCTACAATAAGGAAAAAACAGTAAACAACAACGAATCACCAAAATAATACACCGAAGGATGGACGGGAATACAGCCCAAGTCCGGAAACCACAATACAATAAGGGCAAGTAGTAACTCAGCACCGTATTAGTCTCAACATCAGGCCTTAGCCAACAATCCTAATAAATTCTTCAAAATCCTCGAGTGTAAACTTTCACCCGCAAGTTTTTATATTGAAAGCTTTAAGGTAAAATCCTTTTTAATATAAAATTCGTTTGAAATATACTTTTCCAAGAGATGTCTCTCAAGCACAGTTTGCTTCAAGATAAATGCTTTTCAAATATACTTTTTCAAAGAAAATGTCCTTCAAACATAGTTTTCTTCAACACAAGCGCTTTCCAAATATACTATTTCAAATAAATGTACTTCAAACATAGTTTTATTCAAGCTAGATGCTTTTGAAATATACTTTTCCAAAGAAATATGCTTCAAACATAGTTTTATTCAAGATAAATAACTTTCCAAATAAATGTCTTTCAAACATAGTTTCTTCAATAAGATCGATCCCGTCCCGTAGTTTCGAATTTATCATACAATACAAGATTCTCCCGGAATACGTCCGTAGTCCCAAAATAAATACGCAGTGTTGGGGGATCTCCCGGAATACGTCCGTAGTCCCAAAATAAATATGCAGTACATGAGGATCTCCCGGAATACGTCTGTATGCAGTACAAGGGATCTCCCGGAATACGTCTGTAGTTCCAATTTAAATATGCAGTACGGGAGGATCTCCCGGAATACATCCATAGTCCCAATTTAAATATGCAGTGCAATAAACAAAGACAAAAATTATAGCACGACAGAAAACTCGTTCATCATCACATCAAATACAAAGCAATCGTGACAATAATACAAAGTACGTCGAATAAATCAATACAAGAACTTCAATTCATAAAGAAGCAGTAGAACATCGTTCACAAGGAATAATCACAGTAAAGAATTCTAAGTGTAAAGAGAACAACTTAACCAGGGAAAAACAAGATGTAGCAACAAATTCACAATATTCAAGACAACAATAAGAAGCCAACACAAATCAAATAATTCCAAGTAAGGTCAAGTCGACTAAGATATAAGTTATCTAAGTTCCTTATGAGGTTGAGCAATTATGGTAGATATTCAACAATTCAAATGAGGGTAAGCAGTAAAAGATACTCGTAACTCCAATCAAGGCAAAACAATTATAGGAGAAGATAATACAAATTTCAATTAGATACGCAGTTTATGAAAAGTATAGCATAATGGTAGAAGAGATAAAACCTTCGGTTAAGTAAATTGGGAGTCAAATAGGCAATGATAAAAGTAAGTAATTCTAATTAAGCGGGTAGAGATGAAACTAGTAGTCAGAAACTCAATCTTAACAGATACAACTTCATTCACAGGAAATATAAGGACCTAAGAGCCCTATAAGGCCAACCTTCTACAAATAAGTCCGATCACACACTCGTCACCTCGCGTACACGGACTACAATCAACCTAGAAGACTCGAATCCTAAGGGGTAATTCCCCCACACAAGGTTAGGCAAGATACTTACCTCAAAGACAACAACCCGATACTCTAAAATGAAATTCTCGGGAAAAAGACCTCCAGACGGCTTAATTCTAACCGAACCAACTTCAATACATAAATAAAAACATAAGAAACTATTTCGGATCATAAAGCCTCAATCTTTATCAAATTCTAAAAATAGGTCCAAAAGTCGACCCTCGGGTCCGCATCTCGGAACCCGAAAATTTTTACAAAATCCGAATACCCATTCCAATATGAGTTCAACCATACAAAAATTATCAAATTCTTATACCATTTCGTCCCTCAAATCATGATTTTTCATTTTAGAAATTTTCTTCAAAAATCAACATTTTCCCCCAACCAAAAATACAATTTAAATGATAAAAATAAAGACTAAATCATGGTATATATTTTATTCTAGGTGGAGAACACTTAACCAATTGGATTGATTGAAAAACCCACCAAGAATCGCTCAAAACCGAGCTCTACAAGTCAAAATATGGAGAAAATGACAAACCCTCGAATATAAACTCTCTGCACAGGCGTGATCGCACCTGCGTTGAAAATAGCCGCTTCTGCGCAACCGCAGGTGCGCACGACCAACCGCACCTGCGCTCCATTCCGCTCCTGCGCTCAAGACCCAGCTCCTGCGACGCCACACGTGCGTTCCATTTTTCCGCATCTGCGGAGACTGCCCAGACCAGACTTGCTCGCACATGTGCCTCCTCTTTCGCACCTGTGACCATCGCACCTGCACCCAGGGTGCGCAGGTGCGATTACACCAGAACTCAGCTTTTCCCTAAAACTGTGGAATTCATCTGCGACTCGTCCCGGGGCCCTCGGGACCCCGTCCAAGCATACCAACAAGTTCCATACTCTAACACGGACCCGCTCTAGGTCTCAAATCATATCAAAACACGACGAATCTATGAATCGCACCATGAATCGAGCTTATGAACTTTCAATTCTTTAAACTTCTAAACTCGTGCCGAAACCTATCATTTCTTCGGAATGATGCCAAATTTTGCAAACACGTCCCAATTCACATATCGGAGCTGTTCCAACTCTCGGAATTACATATCGATCCCGATATAACAAAAGTCAACTATGGGTAAAACTTCTCCATTTTCCAAACTTCAGCTTTCGCCGAAATGCCTCAGATTACACTACAGACCTCCAAATCCAAATCCGGGCGCACGCCTAATCTCAAAATCACTACACGAAGCTATTGACATTATCCAAAACTTATTCCGAATACATTTACATAAAAAGTAAAATTCCGATCAAATTTCACCGCTTAAGCTTCCAAAACAAAAACCATTCTTCCAATTCGACTCCGAATCATCTGGTAACTGAATCCAACCATGCACGCCGGTCGATGTACACAATGTGAAGTTGTTCAAAATCTTATGCCGCCACACGGAGCATAAATTCTCAAAATAACCGGTCGGGTTGTTATAAGTAAATGTTTGGCAGTTCTAGCTTCTGCATTTATACTTTAGATTATTTCAGTTATTTCAGTTGTTTCTCATTATTTAATTCAAATTGTTAAAAATGGATAATATGTTCTAACATTCTCTTGCCTAGCAAGTGAAATGTTAGGCGCCATCACGGTCCCGGCGGTGGAAATTCCGGGTCGTGACAAATAGATGTATCTATGGTTCATGCCGCTCGAGCTTCGACAGTGTACATATTATTCGGGATCGGGCCAAACGACCTCGGCGTAATCGTGCGTTATATCGCTGGCAGTCCAGATATTCATGAGATTATCGTTCCACTGATGTCGCGCATTTCATATAGTATTCCTTATTCATTTGATATTGGTACTTGACATCTTCTGAGACGTTAAGGTAGAATACAAGACCGAGAAATTCATATTTTTAAAAGAAGTAGTTGGATGATTATGTAACTTATAGATTTACCCTATGTTGTGTGCTTCATATCGGCTTATGATTTATTATATTATTTTATTGGACCTCTAGTAAGTGTTGATGTTGACCCGTCGTCACTAATTTCTGGGGGTTAGGCTAGACACTTACTGGTTACGCGTTGATTTACGTACTCATGGTGCACTTCTGCACTAAATGTGTAGGATTTGACAGGTTCAATTGGAGGTTATCTTGGCGCGTAGGCACAACTGTTGAGGAGACTTTATGGTGGACTGCATTTCAGGCTACGTATCACAGCCCACATAATCTTCATCGTACTATTTATTTTATCATGTCTTGTTTACATTTCAAACAGATGTTGTAGTTATTATACTCCTTAGTAAATGCTCATAAACTTGTGACCAGATTTTAGTAATTATGACTATTTTCCCTTGTAATTTATATTTTATACGGGAATTGAAAAAATAAAATCACGGGTTTTTCTATGAGTACCATATTTTACTCTACATGTTTAATGGGATTCATGATTTCGAAAGTAAAAAAATGAGTAATTAAATTGATTAATCACCGTTGGCTTGTCTGACGGCGACGTTAGGTGCCATCACGACCTATAGTGGCTTTTGGGTCGTGATAGTAGAAATACCCGCGTAAGTTCGCATGAAATAATTTTTGAATTAAATCATACCAACAATTTCCAGTTAATTTTTTAGGTAAAACTGCAACAACAAAATCTTCAAATAATTTTCTTGGTAATAAAATTCTCAAGTAAATCTACAAGAAATAATTTTCAGCTAAAATCACAACAATAAAATTCATGTAATTTCCTAAGTAATAAAATCTTTAGGTAAATCCCCAAGAAATAATCTTCAGCTAATACCGCATCAACACAATGCCCAGGTAGTTTCCTAGGTAATAACATCCCTAGGTACATCTCTAAGAAATAATTTTCAACTAAAATTGCAGCAATAAAATTCTCAAGTAATTTTCTAGGTAAGAAAATCTCTAGGTAAATTCCCAAAATATAATCTTTCTTAGGTAATTCCATAAGTAATAATATTTTCCAGTAAATTCCCAAAGCATAATTCGTAACCAAATCTACAAGTATTGTTACCTTGCAATTTTTTTACAAATTTACAAAGAAAATATCTTTTTATATTTTTTATCGTTTACCTCTTCAATTACCCACGAAAATGATACTTGGGTTATTCTCCTAAATAAATCCCTAGGCAATATTTAGGTATATTATTTGTATGTTTTATTTATTTATAATGTATTCAATTCGTATTATGTTTGTATGTAAATATTCACTGGTATTTTTATTAGTGATATGATGTATACAAAATTTATATATATTTTGTATATAATATATTTAGTTTGTATCATGTTTTAATCTATGTATATAATTCTATTTTATACCATTTGGAGTGTTCTGAATCTTATAAAGATACATTTCTTGCCTTTAGGATAAAATTTTACAAACTTACTAAAAGAATCTTTTATGTATGTAGCACAACTCCAAGATCAAAAATTATTTAAGTTTGATTTATGACCAGTCCAAAGCTCATAAGGAGCGGAAGAAACTGATTTAGAAGATACTTTATTTTAGGCTTACCTAGTTTTGGAGATTTGATGCCATCACGACACTCTACAGAAAGAAACTGGGGTCGTGACTGTCAAGTTAACCTGCAAATGTTTCCACTTATTGGGAACGGACCGAATCATTGCCCGAACGTATTGCTCATTGGCTTGAACATGACAAACACTTTTGAGTTGAGCAATAATATTTGACATCACTCTTAAACTATGCTTGATGCTGAGATTTGGTGAGTGTACACCCTAACAATTTGAGGTCCTAAGTACTCCCTTGTTCTTGGTTTTTCAAAAGGCATACCCCACTAATTTGTCAGATTTGTACACTTTGAAAAATTAAATCAATAAAAAGATATAAATTAAAAACTCAACATTTATAACTTATTTTACCCTATAATAACCCGACCCGCTTCCTACACTCATTTTATTTCACCTAATTTACACCCCCACCCCTATTCTTATTCACTTTTATTCTCTCACTTGTCTCACACACTGAAAAATTAGGGCTCCTCGCACTTGTCAAATATTGTACATTTTGTGGGTGAATATTCAGGGTTTTATGATTTTTTTAGATTTTTTGAGTTGGGTTTCCGATCTGTTATCTTATCTCTAGTGAGTTGCTATTATGATATTTATAGGTGAAGCTATTTGATTTTGTGGGTCAACCTACTGGGTGTTGTGGGTCAAGCACTAGGTTTTGTGGTTGCAGCGGAGCTAGAAGTCGAAGTACGGGTTTAACCGAACCCAGTAACTTCAGTACAAATCCTATATTTTGTATTAAGAACTTTACTATATATTTACAAAAAATAAATTTCGAGCCAATTACCAAAATGTAATGTTGAAAAAAAAGAAACTCGAGAGTGAAACGCAACGTGTGAGGACAGAGAAGCTCTGGCGACATGCGATTGCGATGACAGAAGCTCAAAGCTCTTTAAAGCCCTTTCATGGCTTCTCCTGCCAATGGCCAGCCTCCTCTTAAGGTTTTCCAGTCGTCAAACAACTCCCCACAGCCCCACCCCAATCCATAACGAACCCTAAACCAATCCAGAATTATGCGTAATTATTACAACCAAAAGCATTGAATGCGTTCATGCAAACCCTAGCAAACCTGCTCGTCAAAACTGTGGAATTTCTTCATGGTGAGCCTGTTATCAAGTGGAAGAAGCAAGAAGTAAAATAATACGTCATTCAACAAGGTTTGCAATTAGCTGTTCTTGGGAAATTTTCCTATGGAAAACCTGTCATCAATGAATTACACAAGGTTATCCCTATAGGTGTGAATTAAAAGGAGCTTGTTCTATTGGATTGATAGAGTACAATCATGTGTTGATACGATTATCTTTGTAGGAAGATTATGTTCACTTATTATCTAAGCCTGCCTTCTACCTCAAAGCCCAAGGTGAGATGTGGCAGATGAGGTGCACAAAGTGAAATCCATGGTGGAAACGTAATGAAGAGACACCTATTGCAGTAGCATGGATCATCTTTCCAGAATTGCCACCAAACGTTTTTGGTAAGGAATGTGTTTTTTCTTTGGCAAGTGCAGTTGGGAATCCCTTACATTTTGACCTTGCAACTCGGAATGGTACTAGACCTAGTTTTTCTAAGGTTAAGGTCGAGGTGAATTTGCTAGCTAAATTTCCTCAACGCATTAAAATAGTTGAGGAGGAAGATGAAACTGGACCGGAGGAGTTCAAGTGGATAAAGGTTAAGTATGATTATATGCCAAATATTGTATAACCTGCAATAAACAAGGGAAAAATGAAGTTGAATGTTGGGTAATTCACCCAGAATTGCATAAGAGTTATGATGACAAGGAGGAAGAACAAAATACTGGAAATGAGGGAGTTGGTACTGCAACTAACTCAACTAAACTCTTGTCAAGTCGAAAAGTGGTAGGCAAACCAATCACAAATAAGGCTAAGTCACAGTGGATGCAAGCAAGAAAAAATAAGTATCAACGTTATAATAAAAGTCATATAATTGACAATACAAAGAGAAGGAAGTTCTCAATGGTAAGGGAAAGGCTAAAATTGATGCAGTAGGAATGAAGAAGAAATTTGATGCATTAGAAGTGGAAGAATCTGATCAACCTATATTGAGGATTACTAAAGGCAAAGAAGAATACAAGGGCAATAACAAAAAGAAGGAACAGGGGGATAATCAAGCCAAGAAAGTGAAAGAGAAGGAGAAGGTGCAAATTTCTTGAGATTCCATCCCTAATCCTACATACAATGGGATTAGGGTAGCTGGGAAAGAAGGAATTCCTAATCCTATTGGAGGAGGGATTCAAAATATTTAAAAATAAAGGCGTGTGAAAAAAGAAGTAGTGGAAAAAGTTCTGGACAAGGAGAAGAATGGGAATCCTACACCTACTGGGATTGTCAAACATGCTGGGGATGAGATTCAAATTTCAAAAAAGGATAAGGCTCCTAATCCTATTGGTTTTGGGATTGACGAGGATAATATGAAGGAGTCTACATTGGAGTGGGTACATAGACGTATTGGGGCCAAGAAATAAGAAATAAGGCAACTCAATGTCACATTAAACCACTCATGCCAAGGAATACCCTCTCAAACTTATGAAGAATCTGACACGATTGAGGAGGTTCAAGAGGTTAATTCAGCGAGACCATTATGGAGTAATGAGGTGGAACTAGTGGAGGATCATACAGGTGCAAAAACAAGCTTAGGAATGGAGGAAAGTAAGAACAATAAGCAAGGAAAGAAGTATGTATAAAGAACCCTAGTTCTAGAGTAAACCCTAATTTACTGGAAACCAGGTTTGATGATTCTCAACAATCAAATGATCAGCAACATAATGTGCCAACTGGAGGTGATTCAGGAGCCTCAAAGGAGGGTGTTTCAAGTGGAAAACCAATTGAAGATGATCTAGCCAAGAAACATGTCAATGCAATAGTAAACCCTAGGAATTCTGGGAGATTTTGGTCACTTTTGATGGTATTCCAGTGTATTTTTCAGGGAATGAGCAGGTTGGGAGTGTTCCTACAAGTGTTATAGATGATACAGTGAGGTAGATGAAAAAACAGTTGATGGAAGCCAGTTGATCCCAATGGAACAGTAATTCCTGCACTGCCTGGTATAGTGAACCCTAAGTTGAGTTCTGTCTATGAGCTTCGATTTAAGGTGATGCAGAGGAATATGGGAGTTATAGAGAAGAACTCTGAGGCACTAAAGAAGGCAACAATGATTGATACACAAGGAACTGAACAGACTATAGTTCTGAAGAATACTGGAGCTATGGAAGAAATGACAATGGCATGTGCTTCAGGAACTGAAGAGCCATTGTAGATTCAAATTAATGTACCATTGTAGTCACCTAATCAGATACTTCATGATATAATCACTCATAGTGTGGTTTCAGTTGATATTTAGAGTGCAATCATGGAGCAAAGGAAATTTGAAGATAAAGGTGATGATGAATCAACAATAGAGTAATTGCAAACATGTGGCTAAGGAGGATGACCTATCCCCTAGGTTTATTGAGAAGAGTAGTAAGAAGGGGAAGAACCAATCGCAGAATAAGGAGCGAATTCAACCTAAAATAATCTTTCCCAAGAGGGCAACCTCAACTATTAAATGATGATAAATACTTTGATTTGGAATATAAGGTCTGTGAGAACTCATCAAGCCTTTCATAGGGTGATCAATATGCATAGGGAGTATGGTTTTTTCATTGTTTCTATCATGGAACCATTTCAAAAACGTGGACATATTCAAAGGTAAAAGAGAAGGTTAGGGATGTATGCTACTTATTCAAACATTAATGGAAAAATATGGTTGTTCTTTTTTTTTTTGAGTTAAATTTATGTTCTATTGATACTCAAAACTGTTACAATTGAGTCCTAGTAGTAGCTTTGACTCACTACTACCTCTATACATCATTCATATTATGACAAGGAATAAGAAAGTACCTAAGCTATACAATCAATACATTAACTTCCTAGTCCTATCTATATACTTCATTGAATCCAGTTTAGGTTGCTCAATGTCTTCTTCCATTTCTTATATGCTGCCCCCGAACATGTAGATGAAGTACTATTTATTTGCATATTTGTTGCTCATCATATTTGCTATCCTCAAATCTTCCTCGATTCCTTTCTCTCCAGATCAGTGCTACTACCATTGCAAAGACACAACATGTAATAGCACTTATGCCTATTCTGCTCTTTGCCATTTTGTTGATCCATTTCACTTCATCTTTCCAATCACCTATCGATTATACCCCAGCCATAGACACAGTTTAGCCCATAAACTCTTTGTTTTAGCACATTCAAAGAATAAGTGACTGAAAGTTTCCATGTTCTGCCTGTAGAATATACAGTCATTTGGCACAGTGTTGTTGAGTGGGAGTTATTGATTGATACTGAGCAACATGTGACTATCAAGGTCAATCATCAAGACATTGGTAAGCACATCATGATGACCTTTGTGTATGCTAAATGTTCATCACTTGAGAGGTTGAAGTTGTTGGACAACTTGTAATATATTGCTAGTGACACGGAGTTACCTTGGTGGGTTGGGGAAGACTTCAATGTGGTGTTGAGTGAAGAAGAAAAGATAGGTGGCCTTCCAGTATATCCTCCAGAATATGAGGATTTTGCATTTTGTGTGAACTCATGTGGATTGTTTGATCATGGTTACAAAGGAAGTCCTTTTACATGGTGGAATGGGTGACCTAATGTAGAGTGTATTTTCAAGAGGTTTGACAGGATTTTGTCAACCTACCTTTTCAGAATCTCTTTCCTGATATTTAGGTAGAACATCTTATAAGAAAAAGATCAGATCATGCACCTTTGTTGATGAGTTGTGGAGATGATGCAAAGAAATTTGTGAAGCCTTTCAGATTTCTTAAATTTTGGGTAAAGCATGAATCTTTTAAGGAGGTGGTTAGACAAAATTGGGTGGCTGATTTTATTGGGGATCCCTTCTTGATTTCAAGCAAAAGTTGAATAGGGTGAAGATAGTATTATCTAAATGGAGTAAGTTGACATATGGAGATATATTCAAGAAGCTTTCCATTAGGGAGGACATTGTGAGAATTAAAGAGAAGCTCTTTGAGGAGGAGACAACCATTGATAACAGAATTGTACTCCAAAAGACACAAGCTGAATTGAAAAAATATCTTACCATTAAGGAGCAGTATTGGAAGCAAAAAGCTGGAATGAATTGGTTTGCTGAAGGAGACAGAAACATAAGGTTCTTTCATAACCATGTGAATGGCAAGAGACAGAAATTGCAACTCGATAGAATTCAGAATGGAGATGGTGCTTGGTTGGAGTCTCAAGATCTTATGACTGATGTTGCAGTGGATTTCTTCCAAAAACAATTCACACAAGAGGGGGATTCTACAAGTTTTGAGCTATAGAATAATGTTCCTAATATGGTAACTATGGAGTAGAGTTTGGAGCTTTGCAAGTTTCCTACCATTGATGAAGTTAAGAGAGCAGTATTTGCATTAAATGGAGATCGTGCAAGTGCCCCTAGTGGTTTTACTGGATTTTTTTACCAGCATTGCTGGGACATTGTAGGGGAGGACATCTTCAGGTTGCTGATAGAGTTCTATGGAGGTGCATCATCTTATGCTTCTGCCTAAGAAACCTCAAGTTCAAACTTTTCAGATCTAAGACCTATAAGTCTTAGTAATTTCATTAATAAAGTGATCTCTAGGGTAATACATGATAGGTTGGAGAAGATTCTTCCTTCTTTGATCTCATCCAATCAGTCTAGGTTTGTGAAGGGGAGGAGTATGTTTGAAATTATATTGCTCACACAAGAAATTGTTACTAATATTAGGCTAAGGGGGAAACCTACTAAAGTTGTGATTAAGCTTGACATGGATAAGGCTTATAATAGGGTGTCATGGAAGTATCTACTGAATGTATTGAGGAAAATGGGATTTGTTGAGCATTTCATTAACAAGATTTGGAATCTTCTAGCTTACAATTGGTATTCAGTACTCATAAATGGGCAAGCACCTGGATTTTTTAAGTCTTCGAGAGGGGTTAAGAAGGGAGATCCTTTGTCTCCAGCCTTGTTTATTCTTTCTTCTGAGGTTCTATCAAGATCATTGAACATGTTGTTTGAAGACAAGAACTTTAGAGGATTTGGTATGCCAAAATGGACTGATCCTTTGAACCATTTGGCATATGCTGATGATACAATTATATTTGCCTATGCTGATACATATTATTTGAGTAAAGTGGTTGAAGTCCTTACACTGTATGAGAAAACATCTGGAGAGCTGATCAAAAAGTCAAAGAGTTGATATTACATGCATGCTAATGTGGCAGGAGAGTTGTTTCATACTGATGGTGCTATGACTGTTTTTCAGAGAGTTAAGTTTCCATTTACTTACCTAGGATGTCCAATCTTTTATACAAGGAGGAGGAAATATTATTACAATGATCTCATCAAAAAGGTGAAGGCAAATCTACACTCTTGGAAAGGGAAATTACTATCTATTGGAGGTAAAACTACACTTATAACTAGTGTGTTGCAAAGCTTACCAACTCACATTCTCTAAGTGTTGGATCCTCATGATAATGTGCTTGAACATTTGCACAAGATGTTTGCTAGATTCTTTTGTAGTACTAAGGAAGAAGGTAAAAGCAGGCACTGGACCAAGTGGCTCAATTTATGTCTCCGTAAGGAGGAAGGAGGATTAGGGTTCAGGTCTTTATTTGATGTGTCCAAAGACTTGTTTGTAAAGTTGTGGTTGAGGTTTAGGACATCAAAATCCTTCTGTTCGAACTTTATGTGGAACAAATATTGCAAGAAGGAGCTGCCTACTATGGTTTAGTTTAGGGAAGGATCACATGTGTGGAGGAAAATGCTAGAAGCTAAAGAGGAGGTGGAACATGAAATTTTCTGGGAAATGAATAAGGGTTCTACAAAAATTTGGCATGAGAATTGGACCAGCCTTGGAGAATTGTATCATGTAGTACCTCCAGATTTCAATATCAATGAGAAGTTACAGGAGGTGGCAGAAATGAGAGATGAAGATGGATGGGATGAGCAACTTTAGAGTAGAACTTCCCGAAAGATATTGCTGAACATATAAGGTAAGAGGTGTATTTTGATAATAATGATGAATACTGTGACACACCTAAATGGATGCCAATATCTTTAGGAAAGTTTACAGTAGGCAGTGCTTGGAAATTATTGAGGCATAGGGCTCAACCAAATCCATAATACAAGAATCTTTGGACAAAGGGACTACCATTTAAGATAACCTTCTTCTTTTGAAGACTTTGGAAAGGTAAGGTGCCAACTGATGATTTATAGAGGAGAGTTGGCCAATTAACTCTATCTAAGTGTTGGTGTTGCTTACCACCACACGAGGAGACTTTCCAGCATATCTTCCTTACAAGCGATGTTGCAAGTAGGGTATGGAAATCATTCCTACAACCAGCAGTACTGGTGGTCAATTTAGTGTAAGTTCATCAGGTTATTAGAGCATAATGGAGTGCTAATTGTCGTGCTAAACTCAGGCCTTTGTTTCAAGCAGTTCCAACCATTATTACGTGGGAGATGTGGAAAAGAAGGAATTCAATGAAATATTGAGGAGGTGCAGTATCCTATCATAGGGTTGTGCATGAGGTAAACAAAACTCTACGCTATCTAGCTAAAGTTAGATATCCTTAGTTGTCTAATATTCCGTTACTGTGGCCAGAAATGGTGAAGTACTTTGAGGGATATAAGCCTTATATTGTTACTAAAAAAGTTACATGGGAGCTTCCTTTTGAAGGGTGGGTTTAAATGCAATACTGTTGGTGCTTCAAAGGGTAATACTGGGCCAAGTTCTTATTGGTTTTGTGAGAGGAATAATGTTGGGAATGTGGTATATGCACATGAGGAAGAGATAGGTAAACCAATATTGTAGTTGAGGCAAGAGCAATTGTTAAAGGGCTATCTTTTTGTATGAATAGGCAGCTTCATCATCTCATTATTGAGACAGATTCGGTTGTGATAAAGAAGATTATAGATGGAGAATGGAAGACACCTTGGAGTATAGGGAAGGAAGTAAAGAGGATCAAGGAGATGAAGGAACAATACAATTTGATCATTCAACATGTGTTAAGGGAGGGGAACACTGTGGCAGATTTTTTAGCTAACCATGTTTTTACTTTTGCATGTACAACTCAATTTCAATCTTTTTCTGAACTGCCTAGTGCAGGAAGGAGGATCATCAACCTTGATAAGTCACAAGTCCCTAATCTTAGGGTTAGGGTAGCAAGAAGAATAGCACCTGATTGATGACATTAAACATGGATGCTATATCTTGCCTCATTCTTCACTGTTTTTCTTTTCTGTGTGTTGGTGGATGACTTCCCAGTGGTATTATAATGTCTTCATGCTCAGCCTGGGGGTTGTTTGGCAACATACAGGAAGAAGTAAACAGGTAGAAGATGGTGAAGAATAGGGAAGAAGGAGAATAAATAGGGGTAATTGTTATAAATTGTGGGCACGAGGGTTGGATTTATTAACTTTTCGAGCGGAGCTAGGAATTTTTATAAATTGTTGAATTGTAAGCATTGGAGTATATTTTGATTGATTTTCACGTTATTTGACTAGTTTCAGAATGTTTGTCTTGGAGTTGAGGTGTCAGAGAGTCGTTGGAACCGGTTATGGAACTACAGAGCAAGGTAAGTCTCATGTCTAACCTTGTGAGGAGAAAACTACCCCTAAGAGATGTAATTGTTATGTGCCACTACTTGGGGGTGCTACGTACGCACGAGGTGATGAGAGTCAGTATGTAGCTAAAGCATGTTTATGTCCGGGTAGACTTAGGACTTTATCATGTAATATTTGAATTATTTGAACTCATTCTCCTGGCTAATTAATTGAATTTATAGTTGAAATTGATTTAGAATTTTATATATATATATATATATATATATATATATATATATATATATATATATATATATATATATATATATATATATATATATATATATTAGGCCGAGCCTTATCACCTTGAGTCACTGGTGAATTATTTGAGAACCAGTAAAGGTTAAATTCACTTTGTACTCATGTACGGTATTGTAAGCATGTGTCTCGTAATTCGATAATTTCCTTCTTTTCTTGTGGAGCAGGTCGAACGCCTCGACAGTATAATAGATGCATCTACGGTTCGTGACGCACGACTCTCGACAGTGTACATATTATTCTGGATCACCGAACAACCTCGATGTAGTCGTGCGTTATATCGTTGGCAGTCCGAATATTCACGAGATTATCTTTCCTATGATGCCCCGCATTTTGTATGGTATTACTTATTCATTTGATATTGGTACTTGACATCATCGGAGCCTTTGAGGTAGAATACAAGACTGAGAAATTCATATTTTTAAAAGAAGTATTTGAAAGATTATGTAACTTATAGATTTACACCATTATTGTTGTGTGCTTTATATCGGCTTATGATTTATTATATTGCTTTATTGGACCTCTAGTAAGTGTCGATGTCGACCCGTCGTCACTAATTTCTGGGGTTAGGCTAGATACTTACTGGGTACACGTTGATTTACGTACTCATGATGTACTTCTACACTAAATATGTAATATTTGACAGGTTCAATTGGAGGTTATCTTGGCACGTAGGCACAAATGTTGAGGAGACTTTATGGTGAGCTTCATTCTAGGCTACGTGGAATAGAAATGAGCTAAGTGCCCGGTAACAAATCAATACCAAAATCGATATCCCTGTCGGGTGGCATCCGCGGAATATCCGCTGAAATTACAACGGGATAATCCCATACTACTGGAAATGACTCATCGGTAGAAGTATCAACACTGACATCTCTCACGAAGGCTAGATAAGCATTACACCTCTTCTTAACCATTCGTGAGCCTTTAGAAATGAGATAACCCTGCTAGGAATGTAATTTAATGCACCTCGCCACTCCAACGCGGCAAACCTAGTGTAGCCAATGTCACCGTCTTGGTGTGACAATCAAGAATAACATGATAGGGCGACAACCATTCCACACCCAAGATAACATCAAAATATACCATAATGAGCAACAATAGGTCGGCTCTGGTCTCAAAACCACCAAGAACAACTAAACATGACCTATACACACGGTCAACAACATTGGAATCTCCCACAGGCATGGACACATGAACAGGACAACTCAAAGAATCACGGGATATACCCAAATATGGAGCAAAGTAAGATGATACATAGGAATAAGTGTAGCATGGATCAAATAAGACTGATGCATCTCTATGACAAACCAGAACAATACTTGTGATAACTGAGTAGGATGTAACTGCCTCCGTCCTAGCAGGAATAGCATAATATCTGGCCTGGCCTCCCTCTCTAGGGCGACCTCTACTTGCCCGATCTCCACCTCTAGCTGGTTGTGCAATTAGAGTGGAAATTGGTGCGGTTACCACGGCCTGAGAAGCCTGAGTAATACGTGGGGCCTGAGTAGTCTATGGAGGTGCACCCCTCCTGAGTCTGGGGAAGTACCTCACCATATGACGAGTTTCACCACACTCAAAACAAGATCTCGAAGGATGTGGATGCTAGGACTAGCTCGGTCCTCGTCGGCGTGAATGACCACTGAAATCACCCCGTGCATGAGGTGCACTAGAAAATTGTAGTGCATAATGGGGAACATGAGGCCTCGGAGCAGCCGGAATACCGCTAGTAGATGGAAGTGCTGAATGAGCAGGACAACACACATAACCTAGTGCAACTGGGGCACGGGAACCACTATATGTGCCAGAATCTCGAGGCCTCTTGTCCTCCCTCTTCTTTCTCTCCCGCGCCCACTAGCCTCCAATCTCTTAGCGATCTTCACTACCTACTGGTATGGGATGTCCATCTCCAACTCTCGAGCTACGCTGAATCTGATACCAGGGTTGAGCCCTTGATAAATCGGGGAACTTGCCCTCTGATAGTGGAGACTAAAGCTGGTGCATGCCTGGACAAATCACTGAACCGGACTGCATACTCCGGTATGGTCATACCACCCTGGCGCAACTACTCAAACTATACTCACCATGCATCCCTAAGACTCTGGGGAAAAAACTCCCTCATGAACATCTCTGAGAACTGAACCCAGGTGAGTAAAGTTGCCTCGGTCAGGCTACCCAACTCATACACTCGCCACCACTGATAAGACACACTCTTAAATTAGAATGTAGTGAAAGAAACCCTACTAGAATCCATAATACACATAGTACAGAGGATACAGTGGCACTCATCAAGAAAACCCTAGGCATCCTCTGAAGCCAAACCGTTGAAAACTAGGAGGATGGTACTTTTTGTACTTCTTGAGCCTGATCTACTCCCCTTCAGAAGCTGCTTCCCTAACCTCGGGCTGAATTGGGGCGACCGACTGCACTGGTATGACCTCTGGGATATGGTCGACCTAGAACAGCTACTCTGAGGTACGAGCGGCGAGAGTCTATGCTCCTCCCCCACCTGACATGTGGCAGGAGCAAGTGTAATCAACCCTGCCTAAGCCAGAGTGCCAAACATGCTCAAAAACTGTGCAAGGGTCTCTTGAAGTGCTGGGGCAGAAACTAGCGCATCATATGTCTTCCCTCCAAATTCAACTACTGGTGGATCCTCTGTAGTATCTTGGGCTGATGCTCTCGCTGCACCACGTGCCCGTCCTCGGCCTCTACCCTGGCCCCGGCCTCTCGCGAATCTATCAGGGGGTATGAGTGTCTGATCATCTGATCCATCTATGCGTGCCCTCACTATCGTTGAGAGAATAGAAAGACAAATATTTAGAATTTTTAACTCAGCAATTTCGCATGATAAGCAATCAAAGAAGTGAAGCTTTTCCTATTAGTTACATATCCTCCAGAAGGTAAGTACATATGTCTCCATACCAATTCACGAGACTCTACTAAATCTGCTTGTGACTCGTAACACCTATGAACCTAAAGCTCTAATATCAATTATTCACGACCCCAATTTCCCTCCGTAAGATGTCGTAATGGCACATAGTCTCTAAGGCTAGGTAAGCCGAAAAAACATGCGGATAAAACTGAGATATCAAATAACCCTTAAAAACGCAACAACTATATAAAGTAAACTTCGTTTCTCAACATATACAATTTTCCCAAAACCTAGCAATATCGCATCACAAGTTCTTTAACGGTATCATAGTTATCCATATACAACTGTATCTAGTAGAAAAAGGAAAATATAAATGGAGATAGAGGGTGACTCCGAGGCTTGCGGACGCTAGCAAGTGTACCTTGAAGTCTCCATGTACGCACTCAACTCACTGATGCCTAAACTGGTAGGAGGTTCCTGGATCTGCACAAAAAGAAGTGCAGATGCGTAGGATGAGTACACCACGATGGTACCCAGTAAGTGTTAAGCATAACCTCGGTAGAGTAGTGATGAGGCCAGGTCAAGGCCCTACTGGAAAAGAATAAGGAAAACTATACAAGAGTTAGGTAGTGTAGTAGTGAAAGCAATGAAATTGAAATAACAAGTAACATATCAAGGTTAGGTATATGGAACTAAAGCAAATAATGCAACCTGGTGAAAACAAGGAATGCCATGATAAGGAAACAAAACAACCAATGATAAGTGAAACAATTGTGAAATACCAACAAGAGTAACTACCGAGGTACCGAAATAATAGTACACAAATGTAGGCATGCTTTCAAGTTCGATAAATAAACTCATTAAAGGTAAAACAAATCAATTTTGAATGATACGGGGAATATGACATCTGAGTAGATAACCTCGTGTACTCACGATCACAATTTATTAGGTCACTCAGTACTATATATGGCCAATCCAGCCCAGGGAAGATCTATCACCCATATATATATGTATACAACGATCGACAGTCAGTCACTCAGTATTGTACAAGGCCAAACCAGCCTAGGGGTAATTTATCCCCAAACATGTAAATGGTTCGAACAAGATCCGTATCCATAAAATTCATCACAATTATAAATAAATAAATAAGGCAAGTCAATGCCGTGGGAAGTCCATCCCAAATATATAATCTTTACGCTCAAAATATAAATAAGTAAGGCAAGTCCATGCCCTGGGAACTCCATCCCAAATGTAAATAAATAAGGCAACTCCATGCCCTGGAAACTCCATCCCAAGAGTGAATATATATATGGCTACTCCATGACCAGGGAACTCCATCCCAATATAATATCCACTACACTTAATGTATGGGGTGCAGACTCTGGAGGGACTCCTTCAGCCCAAGCGTGATATAAAGCCAACATGGCCTACTACGGCGTGCAGTCTGATCGCATAATAATAAAGACAATAAGGCCTGCTGCAACGTGCAACCCGATCCCATAACAATAAAGCCAATAAGGCCTACTGTGGCGTGCAGCCTGATCCCATAACAATAAAGCCTACTGCGGCGTGCAGCCCGATCCTAAAATAATCCTCATAATGTATGAACATGACTGAGTATGAAATGTACATTTTAAAAATAATTAATTCAACAGCAACACGACCCTATGGGTCCCAAAATATCGGAACGTAGCCTAAATATGATCTTTAGTACGAGCTTCAGCTTAATTTCTCTAACACGTGGATGATACGCGGATAATAACAAGTTTCTTTAATTTTACAACTCCACAGAATTTATCTAAGTCACAATTTCTATAGTGCACGCTCACACGCTCATCACCTAGAATGTGTGTCACCTCCAAAAATTGATATAACAGAACATTCAGGTATTCATACCCTCAGGACAAAGTTTAGAATTGGTACTTACCTCAAACAAGGCGAATCCAACGTCGAGCAAGCTAATCAATTCTCCGAAAATTCCATTCCGCGCATATCCACATCGGAATGCCTTCTTGTCTCCTCAATTCAATGCTAACGATCCAAAATCGAAAGCTCTCCCTAATGATACTACATCGATCAACTATACCAAGAAACTTCAATCTACAACATCAACATCCAATGTACCAACATTAGTAACCAATTCCATTGTTTAAACCATTTAGACAATTTATCAAACACCTAGTAGGCATACGTTTCTACATCTCTTAACCATATAATTAGTTCTTCCAACTACCACCATTTACCAACAATTCATCCCACCCTCATGTTTTAACAACTTATACTCCCAACATCACATGTGTGACCAACCATTCACACCCAACCAACAAAATTTCATCAAATAATCACCTTTCAATGTCTACAATGGTATTCATTCAAATTGAGAATTTATGGCTCCAATCACCATATAAATGAGTTCCAATACTCGATTCACACTCATATTTATGTAATAAATCCATACATGTATACATAATACTATCACACACAAGAATCATACTTCTCATGACCTACTTTTATCCAAATCCGACTTTGAAAATTAGGGCATGGAAACTTACTTCTTGATGAAGAACTTGAGGGATTTCTTGTTGGATTTCAAGGATTGGAAATGATTTTGATGAACAAAGCTCTTGAGATCCTTCCTCTCTCTAAAATCGTTCTCCCCTCTCTTAAAAATTCCAGAAACTTCCCAAATATGAACCCAAAAAACGAGTTAAATGAAATGGGGGTCGGGTCATAAAAACTCTGAAATTGCACCGGGGCGGCGCGGTAGTGAATAATGTGTCTGGAAAATGTTTTTCGGAGTGTTCTACAAATCTGCACAGGCGCACCGCGGTAGTGCAAAATTTTGCCAGCTTTCGGTAATTTGGTCATTAATTCTTGTAGGAGTGTCCAAATGATGAATGTTTTGAAGCGTTAGAAAGTAGACTCGAAGATATTTCATGTGATAGGTTGTGAATCACATAATTCCTTATATATGTAGATATCCTCGTCCAAAGTTTGGACTTATGCGTACTCATTTGGAACTTTAGTCTATCATGTAATTTTCCAACTTGACTTAGACTTAGGCCTCTCCTTAGACCCCAAATCACTTATAATATGCCTCTTACACTTATTATCATATCCAATGATATCCATTATATTAATAGTCCTCGTCTGCACACAAAATAATATAATTAGCGCATATCAACTTTCTTAAGAGCGCTTAAGTACTTCGAAATTTTCTTGGGCCTTCCATTCTCCCTCGCTTAGGATCATTCGTCCTGGAATGAGAAGTAGAGTCCGCTCCCAATAACATAACATAACTCATCTCTTCTTTGGCACCTCTCAAACTCCCAAATTTTTACTAACTCCCAAATTTTTCGAAAATTTCAGCAGTCACCTTTGTAATTGGGCCTATCCACCTACCAGAGAATCACTAAAATCATCCTAACAACACATACACAAATCGAGAAAGTATCACAATGTATATCAACGACACTAATATCAATATTACAAGAATTATATTATCAAAATTAATACCTGGACATGAGTCGCACCTATTTAAATCATAACACATAGAATAATACCTTTCGATCCACAATTATTTGACTGTACAACCAAGTTAGAACATTTTATTTCTTTAACACTTTTGGCCTTCGAACTGATCTCCTCGACTCACAGACTTTGCCATAACACATTTACGGAGGCAATCTCAACTCCCAGACATATCTAACAAGGATGAAAATTAAGTACCTCTCATAGGCCAGTTATCGATTAAATTTACCTTCAGTAGTTTCCATCGGAATGATACACAAAGGATTTCCAACTACCTTCATTAGACATAGACACATGAAAACACAGAACACATGGAGGACAATAATAGGGAGACATCATACTCATAGTTTGGCATATTCCCTTCAGAATTTGATAAGGCCTGATGTAACTACACATACTTTACCCTTATTAGAAATTCACATAACATCCTCATGGAGAAAATATTGGGAATAACCCGTTCACTTTATTTAACTCTAAATCTCTACGCTGAACACCCGAACTAAACCTTTGGAGACCTCCACAAATTACTCTAAGATGTTCTAGTATAAAAATGACCATAAAATTTCCTATCCAATATATTTAATCACGGGGTGATGCTTCTTCTTTGATATGTTTGAACCTTCAAATCACTATTTCACCTTATCATGCATGCATACCCGAGGGTGATCCCACGTCACCCTATTCCATAGGCCTGACGACACCACATAACTGAAAATTACTAATTTAGCCTTAGCCCATAAACCTTGGAATCCAATTTCCAACATCCAAAAATTTCTTTTCAAGACCCGAATTTCACATCTACACACTGTATCAATTTGAGCAAGCTGTATTAAGTTTTAACCATAACCTTAGATAAAATCACACAACATAATACATAACTTGCATACTTGCAGCACCATTCCCGATCACAGTAACTACTCAAAACCAACCAAGTACTAGTATTAAACCCCACATTCCGCAGAACCTCATTCCAAAACCTTCGTACACGCCAATAACGAACGAACCATACATGAACTTATAACCACTCACTAGATCAACATATCATGGAGCTTTCCCTCATTCAATAAGTATCATAGTCAATTAATATGCCATATTCTAAATTATTCTTCCAACACACTGTAATCAAACATGATAGTATCCATTCTAGGTCCAATGACCTTATATCACCATACACAACTATTCTAGCTATTCCAGTGTAATCCTACCTTTCTGGCACAAAACATTATTTAAAACCAACTCATCAAATTCCGTGAGAAGAACATATATGTGTTGATGTGCACAATTTCCTCAAATTTCCCTAATCAGGCAATATCATAGCATGTGAGGTAGGAAACAATTAATCAGATAAACGATCGAGGAATTGCATATTCCACACACTGCACGGGTAATTCATATGACAATAATATCAATATAGGGATCTGCATGGACAACTCACGTGCTAATAACATAATCTGCATGGTATAGTCCCAGGCATGTAGTCCAAATATATTATATGGGATTTAAACAGGTATACAAGTACATGATGAGTGAGGTAAGATTCTCATGTTCCTGGATTGGTATAAATGACATACTAAAGTGTAGGCATGTAAAAAGTGTGCCATTGTAGCTCAAATCGGAAATCTTTCATCACTAAGGCATTTATCAAGTTCGTTTAGGGATTTTTAACCCCTATGTAGCCTCAAACACAACCCAAATAGCTCACCCAATGTTACAGATGAGAAACACCATAGCTTAAAGCCTAATAGTCGATTCCATGATTATTATAGCCCAAACGCAATCTGATCATGTTTAAATAGCCCTCTAAAAAGTCCTCAATGACTTAACCATAAGACATACTTTTTTCTAGTTAACTTGGCCACACCTTCATAGTCCGCGGCCCCGAAATATTTGATTCTGAGAACTCCCAGTCCTAAATTCGTTGAACACATGAACCATCGTAACTGATCACAACTCCAGCACTAGAATGACTAAAACATCCTTCATGCGTGATCATACCACTAGGAATACTTCCATAATTTCTTCTGTGCCACATAAAAATAATTTGAATATCAACAGTCTATCAACGAGGTGAGTACCGCAATACCAATGAACATTCGTAATTCAAAACACAATGCGAGTTCTGAAATGCGCACCATTCTCAGGAATTACCTAGCAACTATAACATTTATCTAAATGTCCGAAACTAATCATGTTGTCCATAATTCATGACCTTCCCTTTAAAACTGAACTACCACCTTGTACATGCAATTTTCAATCCCACGGGATACACCGCCTCTATTAGACCACCATACAAAAAGTAAGAAAATTTCAAGTCAACACTGAGTCACCACTAGAATGCATACCCGATTAGTTAGAAATCTTCCATCTGCTACCTTCCAGGAGGAAATCACGATATACAACAGGTTCCTCACACCGGTAGAAAATATCCAGCTCAAATCATGGTAAAAACCATCAAGAACACTTTGAAATGTGTTTGCACATAACCAATCTATCAAGACTGAATTCCTCTAACTCGACCAAGCCACTTAGATTACCAGACCTAAGAATATTTCCACCAAAACATCTGAAGAGCCTCACCACATCATAATTACCCTCATAAATACCACAACCGAGACACTCACTTTGAAAAAAGACCTTATGTGAACTTAAAATTGTTCGTTTACCTATCTTATTTTGTAATATATAATCCATAGTCATACAGAATTACCGCAAGTCTCGGCACTATCAAATGCGAATCTCAGATTCTATCCATATGCAAGTCCGAAAAAATTCTCAATTGTCATATATAAATCTCGCACCCATTAGAACCTTCTCGAGAGTCACCACTCTGCTCAAACCTGAATTGCACCGCCCAAACGGTCCAAAAGACACATGCCACATTAGCATAACAACACTCAAAGAAGTAACCCTGCCTTAATACTACCGGTCGAATTCATATTCCTTCCGAGCTATATTTTTCACAATTAACAACTAAATCCTTCCATGATTTTTCATATTTTCATAAGTGCATTATATCTCGTATTTAGGGAATTTCCCTACTCGAGTCATCCGTGATCTTAGCTTATCTAGTCCTAATTGTTCTACAAGTATGTCTCGAACCAAAACTTAAATTTAACCTATAACCATGAAATCGAATTGTCAATAGCAGGCTCCCCCACTTGGCTCAAATCCATAGATCAAAACATTCAATAATTCACAATACCCATATTTAATTATTTCCATAACACCGTAGTGAGATTTAACTAAATTCTTCCCAAGCTCATGCAACACAACCTATATGGTACCTCAAATCGTCTACTAAGCTCGCCTTCATTTCCTGTGACTGTCAGATCAACTTTCTTGACTAATTCAAATTCAAATCTCAATACATCTACCTTACTGATAGAAAATAATATTCTCAAACAACATTATAATGATCACACCTCTGTAGTTTATTCCGCAAGTGATAACCCGCATGTTTAGCTTCATACTGGCATCTTTCTATACCCTTTTTACTGCCACAACTATTACGCAATCACATAACCTTCATGAGTTTGAATTCATCAATAAGACACAAAAGTTTAATTTTTTCCACAATTACACCACATAAAAGATCCTTCAATGCATTCTTAACTCGAGACTCTACGTCAAATCGAGACAGAAGTCAAATACCCAATAGTCCTTTTTACATCTCAAGAAAATATTTTTTTTCATGACTTTCAAACAATCTTAACACATCCCGCAGTCACAATATAATCATCATATGGTCATCCAGCCGTTCATCAAGACACAAATTCCACTCATTGGGACACTACCAGACATATGAGTCAATTTGTACAAGTTCACACAACTGAAACTACCGAGCCTAAGCTACAGTCTAATCCTGGACTCAAGTCCTCCAGACTGTCCCATCACAAAGACAAAAAAAAACATATCTCGTACATCATTCATAGAATCACACACTGTCGATGCACAACTTATACCGAGCGTTCACATACGCATATGAGTGAGTGGAAGAAATTCAAGGAGGTACACTTCAATCTGAATCAATGTCGTACAATAAAGAAAAAAATATGGGAAGTTTATCCTAAATTCCATGTAGTCTCTCGAAGATAAGTATGGACGTCATCATACCGATCTGCTAGACTCTGCTAGATACTTGCTCATGACTCGTGAGACCTATGTAACCTAGAGCTCTGATACCAACTTTTCATGACCCAAAATCCACATGTCGTGATGGTGTCTATCTCAATACTAGACAAACCAAAAATCTCAACAAAACACCATTTATTTTAAATACTCAAAAAAAAATATTTGAATTCCATAGAAAATCTCACAATTTCTGACAAAAAAATACATTCCGAAAACCCAGTGTCACTGAGTACATGAGCATCTAAATGATAACAAAGTCTGACTGATATAAAAAACCACTATATGAATTATAGAACAGTACAATAAATGAAAAGAGAAGTCAAAGTATGCGGACGCCAAGCAGCTGGCTCGATAATCTCCAACATGTAGATCTCTGAAATCTAGCAGTTGCCGTACCCGGAAGTACCTGGATCTGCACACGAGGTGCAAGGTGTAGTGTGAGTACAACTAACTCAATAAGTAACAAGACTAACCTCTGGGTTGAAAGTAGTGACGAGCTCCGCAGGTACAGTCCAGTATAGAAATAACAGTACAGAAGTGTAGGCATGATTTCAAGTTCAACAAATAAACTCACTAAAGGTAAAACAGATCAATTCATAATTATATGAGGAATATGACATCTCAGTAGATAACCTCGTGTACCTACTATCATAAGTTATTTGCTCACTCAGTACTGTATATGGACAATCTAGCCCAGGGAAGATCCATCCCATATATATATAAATGAAAAGAGAAGTCAAGGTATGCGGACGCCAAGCAGCTGGCTCGATAATCTCCAACATGTAGATCTCTGAAATCTAGCAGTTGCCGTACCCGGAAGTACCTGGATCTGCACACGAGGTGCAAGGTGTAGTGTAAGTACAACCAACTCAATAAGTAACAAGACTAACTTCTGGGCTGAAAGTAGTGACGAGCTCCGCAGGTACAGTCCAGTATAGAAATAACAGTACAGAAGTGTAGGCATGATTTCAAGTTCAACAAATAAACTCACTAAAGGTAAAACAGATCAATTCATAATGATATGACGAATATGACATCTCAGTAGATAAACTCGTGTACTCACGATCATAAGTTATTTGCTCACTCAGTACTGTATATGGACAATCTAGCCCAGGGAAGATCCATCCCATATATATATATATATATACATATACATATATACAAACACACACACACACACACACATATATATATATAACATCCATTATACAAAGAGTTCATGGATTATATACAATCCAAGAAGAACGAAAGCTCATCATCATCAGTACAAACTTACTCCTCAGTAATATCAGAGGACAGCAATGACAATTTTGAGTATTATAATAGAAAGGACACAAGAGAATTAATAATTCTTTTACAACAGTACGACCTGAAATGGAAAGACAACCCATGGCAACTAATGTCCAGGTATTTTGATACATCATCATACGCTACTCCTGCTTATAAATGCAGGATGCATTATAAGAATATACTCTCAACAACAGGATCAGCTGAAATTCAACATTTTTATCCTGTNCAGATGAATGGGGTATTAGTACCCTCAAGGAGAGAGAATATACTCATCTTGAACAAAAAGTTTCAGTAAAATTTAATTATTGGGACTATACTGAGAGTTTTAATAAAACTTTACTGTGTGAGAACCCTAATAGGAAACACTCATGGTTCATAAAGCTTTGTTCAAATATGACAGATCAACAAATTCCAAATTGGTTTTTTAAATGTTGGAAATTATATGGTCCGTTACTAACCTCTACAGTAACTCTCAAACCACGATTCTCCTCACAACCCTTCAACGGCCACCTGCCTAAACGGGTCTACGAGCATCACCGATTAGGCTACCCTAACCAAGGTTTACTATCGAAGTTAGTAATCGCCTGGTCTATATAGTTCTTAACCTATTACCTCATCGGGGTGATACAATGGATATTCTAATAACAAAACATGCTTTGTAAATAACCTTCGAATATTAAGTCTAACACTATTTTTTTTTTATGAATATCATTAGGAGGAAGACCATCCAAATCAATTTTGGAGCAGGAAAACGCATATCACAAATCTTCCGTATGAAGAAGATTTTTCTGAGAATAATATCCCAACCAAGGATCGACCTTGTTAGATGAACTCTAAATATTTAGAGTTATCCAAAAAGGAAATTGATTCCTTACAACAAAAGGGTTTATATAAGACCCTCAAAGTCTAAATGGTCTTGCACTGCTTTCTATGTTAATAAGCATGCTCAACAGGAGCGGGGAATTCCCATACTAGTCATCAACTACAAACCCTTTAATAAGGTGTTGAAATGGATCAGGTATCCAATTCCTAATAAAAAAGATTTATTAGATAGATTACATGATGCCATTATATTTTAAAAATGTAATTTAAAATCAGGTTATTGGCAGATTCAAATATCTGAATAAGATAGATATAAAACAGCTTTCAATGTTCCAATGGGCCAATATGAATGGAATGTTTTGCCCTTTGGTTTAAAAAATGCCCCTTCAGAATTTCAAAAAATTATGAATGATATTTTCCTCCCTTATACGGATTTCATAATCGCTTATATTGATGATATTCTAGTATTTTCAAAAAATATAGAATCTCATTTCAAACATTTGGAGTTATTTAAGAAAATCATTTTCCAAAATGGTTTAGTAATATCCAAACCAAAAATGATGATTTTCCAAAACAATGTTAGATTCTTAGGACATAATATAGAAAAAGGAAGAATTATTCCTATTAGTAGAAGTATTGATTTTGCTTCTAAATTTCCTGATATTATTACTGATAAGACCCAGCTTCAAAGATTTTTAGGAAGCTTAAATTATATTTCTCCCTTTATAAAGGATCTTGCTAAGGATAGAGCTCTTCTCTATGATAGATTAAAGAAGAATCCCAAAACTTGGACTGACAGTCATACTGAATCAGTAAAAAGGATTAAGCAAAAGGTTCATAACCTTCCTTGTTTAAGCATTGCTAATCCCACTTGGGCAAAGGTTGTGGAAACCGATGCCTCAGATATTGGTTATGGAGGAATATTAAAACAATATTTTTCACTTGATAAACAAGAATATCTTGTTCAATTTTATTCTGGGAAATGGAATGAATCCCAGAAAAATTACGCAAGTGTAGCCAAAGAAATTCTTGCTATAGTTAAATGTGTTATGAAATTCCAAAATGATTTATACAACCAAAGTTTTTGATAAAAACTGATTGTCAAGCTACAAGATTTATCTTTAATAAAGATTTTAAACATGATGTTTCCAAACAAATGTTTGCAAGGTGGCAAGCTTTACTAGCCCCTTTTGATTTCGAAATATTATACAAAAAAGGGTCTGATAATACCCTTCCTGATTTTCTTACAAGAGAATATTTGAACTAATAAGTTCCCATCTTCTTGACTTCCAGATAATGAGACCTACTTACAGATCTCCTCGGCAACGGGGAAGAGGAAGAGCCTCCGCTACTACAAGAGAGAATAATATTCTCGCCCAAATAGGAAATCAAAGGTTAATAGCCGCTAATATAGCAGAAAGTAATACAGAACATCCATTATACAAAGAGATCATGGATTATATAAAATCCAAGAAGAATGAAAGCTCATCATCATCAGTACCAACTTACTCCTCAGTAATATCAGAGGACAGCAATGACAATTTTGAGTATTATAATAGAAAGGACACAAGAGAATTAATAATTCTTTTAGAACAGTCCGACCTGAAATGGAAAGACAACCCATGGGAACTAATGTCCAGGTATTTTGATACAGCATCATACGCTACTCCTGCTTATAAATACAGGATGCATTATGAGAATATACTCTCAACAACAGGATCAGCTGAAATTCAGCATTTTTATCCTGCTAATACAAGAAAAACTTATAGTTTTTCGAAAATGATTGTTAAAAAGGTAATACCTTCAGATGAATGGGGTATTAGTACCCTCAAGGAGAGAGAATATACTCATCTTGAACAAAAAGTTTCAGTAAAATTTAATTATTGGGACTATACTGAGAGTTTTAATAAAACTTTACTTTATGAGAATCCTAATAGGAAACACTCATGGTTCATAAAGCTTTGTTCAAATATGACAAATGAGC
>ML398765.1:65252-81690 GCA_005239525.1 Nicotiana knightiana | reverse complement strand
CACACTTATAAGTAGGAGGCTACAGGGCATTTAGGACTGTCACTCTTTCTTCTTACTCTAGATGGTGTGGTAGATCTCACTTATAAGAATTCAAATTCCGAACTTCTATTTTATTCGTAATAAGACGATGCCTACATTCAAAAAGATGATCGATAAGAGATATAGCTGTGGAAGTGTTGAGTTAGAGGAACTCGATTTTGCATCTTGCTTATGATGAATAAATGTGAGGTCTTCAGCAGATATGGTTCTTGATAAGGACCTTTTAGGAAAGAATACTTATCCACTCTTATGGTAAAAAGGAATAACAGAATCAGAAGTTAGACACGAGTTGCAGCAAGTAAAAGAAGTAAGGTGAAGAAGGGTACGTGGTACCCAGTTAATAAAGATTATCATTATTTACCATTCGAGAAGGGAGATATGAGCATTTTGAATTACTTTCAACAATAATAGATGTACGTACAAAATGGTTGGTTTGCGTTAGTTGACATTTTCGAAAGATATTGCAGATGTGCTAATAGATCTCCTTGTGAGACACCAAGATGGTGCACTCCAAATTAGTACAACTAGATATGAGTACTACAAAGATAGGCACTGGAAGCTTTGAAGGGATAAATATCTCCCGTCCCTAATAGGTAAAGAATGTTAGGCAATTCAAAGAGCCAATGGATGGAGCAAGGGGAGATAAAAGCAAAAAGAATGTCTTGTTCGAGTTTTCAAAATAAAGTAATAGACAGAGATGTTAGCGGGAAATAAGAAGAGAGTTAGTGAAGAACTATGAGTAAGATGTGATACATGGCTGACAACCGTTGATAAAAAAAAAGTGACAGTATTACAGAGTCTATAGTCAAGTGAAGGAAAAGATGAGAAGTGACAGGCCTTGAGACAACAAGAGAGTATAGGTTTATGTACATCTTGTGTTTATATGTATATATGTTATAAGTAGGTCGGGGAGCTGTTCCGATCACAGTATATCCATCAGTAGAGGATTGTAGATATATCCTGTCAGTTAGTGCAGTATGTTGGGATTTTAGGCGTTGTATGTATATTTGGTTGGTTTGTCAGCTGCAATAATTATGACGACCTTGTTTTCCTATCTTTATATTGATATTTAGTCAGCATTCGCAGTTGTCTTGCAATGTGGCCCATGGCCAAAGTATGACATCATATGTCCAGAGTCCCTTAGTCACAAGTTGGTACGCAAGGATAGGTGAGGCACCGGGTGTCGACCCCCTATCATCCTCAAGCAAGCGGGAAAATGGAAGTCTCCAACCGGGAGATTAAGAGTATTTTGTCAAAGACAGCGAATGCCAATCAGAAGGGTTGGTCAAAGAAACTTGATGATTCTCTTTGGACTTATAGGACGGATTACAAAACAACGATTGGTTGTCTCCGTACCGGTTACTATTCAGTAAAGCTTGTCACCTTACGGTGGAACTAGAGCACAAGGCTATGTGGGCATTGAAGAAGCTTAATATTGAAAGGGGCATTGCCGCCAACTTAAGGGTGGCACAACTGAATGAGCTTGATGAACTCCGGTACCATGCTTATACAACTTTGTCCTTATACAAGGACAAGATGAAGTACCTCCATGACAAGTACATCTGAAACAAGGAGTTCAAAGAAGGTGATCTTGTGCTACTGTTCAATTATCTGTTGCAGATGTTCCTGGGAAAGTTGAAGTCCAAGTGGAGTGGTCCATTTGAGGTTGTGCATGTGACAACCTTTGGTGTATTACACTTGAAGAATAAAAATGATGAATTGTTTAGAGTCAATGGTCACCGGGTGAAGCATTATCTTGGCAAGGTTGATGATGGCCACGTCGTGGAGTTAATCCATTTCAAGTGATTGATGTTAATCTGCGTTGTGTCGCGACGTTAAATCAGACGCTTCTTGAGAGTCAACCCATGTTTCTTTTCATTTTCCATATTCTTCCTTTTTAGATAGGTTTTGTATTGAGTGAATACGGCCGAAATCGGAGGAGTCTGATTTCGAAGTCTATGCTATGTTTCGAGCCCGAGCTCATGTTCAAGATAAAGTTCAAGTTCGATCTCGGAATGTGTAATTTGAGAAAGCACATCGAAGGCTTGTCACGACCGACCTCGAGGCAGTGCAAAATCGATGACAGTCAAGAAAAAGCGGGAATTTCCCAAGGACACGTGGTTTGGACATATAGGATTTGTAAGAGATAGCACAAATCCGTACTAGACCATTATACAGTTGTGCCAATAGTATTCTTTGTCATAATTAGACATGTACCATATTAGGGTTTTCTCCTCCTACATAAAGGGGACCCCAATCATTTTTAAAGGGCATCACATCATTCACTGCTATAGAATATTCTACTCTACTTTTTTCGTTTGTTGTGCTCAACATTATTTATCGTCTTTATTATTCTTCATCTATTGTTATTCATTTATTATTATTAATTTTATTTATTGTTGTTCATTATTATTCATAATCCACTGCTACCGGCCGACCTCGAGACTATCGAACTCGAGGCCCCCAGTCCTTTGACAACATTGGTTTGGCTATCATTTCTTCTTACTTACACTTGTCATTTCTTGATTATTAACTTGTATTGGAATAAATCACATATTTTTAGAACCACAAATCAAGTATAATTGTTAGAACCATTTTCGAGGTAAACAGCTTGGCGGCCACCGTGGGGCTAAAGATAATAGTGATTGTTTCTGTGCTAGTTTTGTAATAACACAAGTTATTCTTCACACTTTTTCTTGTCCAAAGATTCTTTGATTTCAGGTCAAAATATGTCTAACACTGAAAAAGCATCCGATCACGAATACAACGGCGTTGGATTCCTTGGGGTAAAACAGTGCGGCAGCTTCAGGGGTCGGTGTACCACCGCTCAACCCTGGGGTAGCACCAGCTCCTATCCCTGATGACGTTGGTTCTCATATTGCTGTGCACGTCGATTTGGGCACTGATATTAAAAGGGATCATACGCGGAGGGGTCCAACCCGACACACAAAGAACACAGGTTCGAGATGAAGTCAGCCTACAAGTCATTTTGAGATGTTGCAAGCACAACAAGTTGCTATTGCTCAGTTACAGAGTCAGCAAAAGACTCTGAGCACAGCAGGACCGAAAACAGCTCCTCGAGTTGAGCCAACACCTGAAAGATCAAGCAATAATGGGTCAGGAACAGACCCCTCTATCATGAGAATGCTCGAAGAACTCACCAAGAGAATCGAGTCAGGAGAAAAGAAAATAGAGGACAACGATAAAAAGTAGAAACCTACAACTCGAGAGTCGACAAAATCCCGGGAGCACCCCCGATTTTGAAGGGAGTAGATTCGAAGAAGTTCGTGCAGAAACCATTTCCATCGAGTGCGGATCTGAAGCCCATCCCAAAGAAGTTCAGGATTCCTGATATCCCAAAGTACAACGGGACCATAGATCCCAACGAGCATATCACCACATATACTTGTGGTATAAAAGGAAATGATTTAAAGGACGACGAAATCGAGTTTGTCCTGTTGAAGATATTTGGAGAAACTTTGTCAAAGGGGGCCATGATGTGGTATCATAACTTCCCCCCGGAATCTATTGATTCATTTTCCATATTGGAAGACTCTTTTGTAAAGGCACATGCTGGTGCCATAAAAGTTGCCACGAGGAAGTCTGATGTGTTCAAAATCAAACAAAGAGAGAACGAGATGTTAAGGGAGTTCGTATCCCGTTTCCAGATGGGGCGAATGGAGTTGCCACCCGTCTCCGATGACTGGGCCATGCAATCCTTTACCCAAGGACTAAATGAATGAAGCTCAATAGCTTCGAAGCAGCTGAAGAAAAAATTGATCGAGTATCCCGCCATAACTTGGCGGATGTACACAACAGGTACCAATAGAAAATCAGGGTCGAGGATGACCAATTGGGAGCCCCCTCGGGCTCGGTGTATCCGAGCAGGCTACTAGCAAAGGAATTAAGAAATGCAGAAAGGGACCCGAGGCCGAATAAAAAGAGATACCAACCATATGTCGAAGATCGAAGAACACTTCGAGGCGTAATACACCTCGAAATGATCGAAGGAGGGATCGAGGCCAAAATTATCGGGGACTCATGAGCAGAACCGGGTTCGACAGGCACTCGGGACCGTAGAGGCACCTAGATTGTCATAGTACAACTTCAACATCGATGCCTCAGTCATCGTATCAACCATAAGCAAGATTAGAGATACCAGGTGGCCAAAGCTCATGCAGTCGGATCCTTCCCAGAGGAACCCCAACTTAATGTGCAAATACCATGGCACTCACGATCATAGGACCGAGGATTGCAGACAGCTTCGAGAGGAGGTATCCTGGTTGTTCAAGGAAGGGCACCTTCGAGAGTTCCTCAATGACCGGGCCAAGAATCATTTTCGAGAGAGAGATGCAAACAGGAAGAATGAACAGGAGGAGTTGCAGCATTTCATTCATATGATCATCAGCAGAGTCGACGTCCCACAGGGACCCGTATTCAAATGCACAAAAGTATCTATCACAAGGGAGAAGCGATCTCGGGACTACATTCCTGAGGATACCCTCACATTCAGCAAGGAAGACATCGAGGCCTTATCTCAACCTCATAATGATGCATTGGTAATTTCTTTCCTTTTAAATAAAGTTCAAGTTAAACGTGTTCTTGTGGATCTAGGTAGTTCGGCCAATATAATAAAGTCGAGGGTCGTGGAGCAGCTCGGGCTGCTCGACCAAATCATACCCGCCTCTCGAGTCCTAAACAGATTCAACATGGCAAATGAAGCAATGAATGTGGAAATCATCCTCCCAGTCAACGTGGTAGGGACCATACAAGCCACCAAATTTTATGTCATCGAAGGTGACATGAGGTATAATGCCTTACTTGGAAGGCCATGGATACATAGCATGAGGGCAGTACCATCAACTCTTCATCGAATGATGAAGTTTCCAAACAAGGATGGCGTGAAAACGATGTATGGAGAGAAACATGTAGCCAAAGAGATGTTCGTAGTGCATGACTTGGCACCAATATCGACTCCATCTACCCCAAAGAAGTCAAAAGATGAACAGGCAGCTAAATAGCAATCATATCCCATACCCTCGGTTGAGCACGAGGGACAGGCGATCGATGAACAGGTAGTCGAGGATGGAGAAGAAGACTTCCTCACCCCCTGAGCCTTCGTTGCCCCTGAGGAATCAGATGCAACGAAGTCCACTGTCGAAGAACTCGAGTAGGCAGTATTGATCGAGCATCTTCCAGAACGAAAGGTATACCTGGGAACGGGACTAACCCCCGAACTCAGGAAAAAACTTATTCAATTTCTTATTGATAACATTGATTTTTTCGCTTGGTCCCATTTAGATATGACAGGGATCCCACCGGAGATAACCACCCATCTACTAAGTGTCGATCCCAGGTTCAAACCAGTGAAGCAAAAAAGGAGACCTCAATCCGAGGTAAAGCATACATTCATCAAAGATGAGGTAGCCAAGCTTCTTAAAATAGGATCCATTAGGGAAGTAAAACACCCCTAATGGCTAGCTAACGTAGTAGTCCCTAAAAAGGGAAATAAACTGAGAGTGTGTGTAGATTACAAAGATTTGAACAAAGCATGCCCTAAAGATTCCTTCCCACTGCCAAACATCGACCGTCTAATCAATGATACAGCTGGTCACGAGATCCTTACTTTTCTCGACGCCTACTCCGGGTACAATCAAATTCAAATGAACCCGGAGAACCAGGAAAAGACTTGGTTTATCCCGAAGTATGGCACGTATTGCTATAATGTAATGTCCTTCGGGATAAAAAAATGTAGGAGCTACATACCAACGCCTAGTTAATAAGATGTTCGAACATCAAATAGGCAAGTCTATGGAAGTTTACATTGATGACATGTTAGTTAAGTCCCTGCACGCAGAGGACCATTTGACTTATTTGCAGGAAACGTTCGATATCCTAAGAAGATACAACATAAAGCTCAACCCCGAGAAATGCGCCTTCGGAGTCGGATCGGGAAAATTTTTGGGCTTCATGGTGTCAAACAGGGGGATCAATATTAACCCCAATAAAATCAAAGCCATCGAGGAGATCACCGTGGTAAACAATGTGACATAAGTGCAGTGGCTGACCGGGCGGTTAGCAGCCTTAGGCCGATTCATCTCGAGGTCATCGGATCAGAGTCATCACTTTTTTACCCTTCTCAAGAAGAAAAACAATTTCGAGTGGACTCCAGAATGCCAACAGGCCTTGGAAGAATTAAAACAGTATCTCTCGAACTCACCTTTGCTCCATACCCCGAAGGAGGATGAAACACTATACTTGTATTTGGCTGTGTCCGAAGTTGCGGTAAGTGGCGTGTTAGTTCGAGAAGAACAAGGTACGCAATTTCCTATTTATTATATAATTCGTACCCTAGGAGATTCTTAAACCAGGTATCCACACTTAGAAAAATTGGCTCTTGCATTAGTAAGTGCATCTAGGAAGTTGAAACCATACTTTCAATGTCATCCTATATGTGTGTTAACTACATATCCACTTCGGAACATATTTCATAAGCCCGAATTATCATGCCGGTTGGCCAAATGGGACATCAAACTTGGAGGGTACGATATCGAATATCAAGCTCGAACGACTATCAAGTCTCAAATTTTGGCATACTTCGTGGACGATTTTATGCCTACCCTCGTGCTCGAAGTGGAAAAAGAACTCTTGTTAAAAACAGGCACATCATCGGGGGTATGTACCCTCTTCACGATGGTTCCTCGAATGTGAAAGGGTCCGGGCTCGGTATAGTTCCAAAACCACCTACGGGCGGCATAATTAGACAATCCATAAAAACTTCAAAATTAACTAACAATGAGGCAGAGTATGAGGCCATGATTGCAGGTCTCGAACTAGCAAAAGGCCTAGGAGCAGAGGTCATCGAAGCAAAATGTGACTCTCTTTCGGTTGTAAACCAAGTAAACGGGAACCTTGAGGTTCGAGAAGATAGGATGCAAAGATACTTAGACAAGCTTCAAGTGACATTGCATCGCTTCAAAGAATGGACCCTGGTCCACATACCTCGAGAACATAATAGCGAGGCTGATGCACTCGCGAACTTGGGATCCTAGATTGAAGAAGATGACATAGTCCCGGGAACTATCGTACAACTATGAAAGTCGGTGATCGAAGAAGGACATGTAGAAATCAACTCAACGAGCCTAACATGGGATTGGAGAAAAGAGTACATGGACTACTTGAAACATGGGAAGCTCCCCACCGACCCAAAATAATCGAGGGCCCTTTGAGCCAAAGTAGCCCGATTTCCACTCGATGAGAATGGAACATTGAATATGAGGACCTTCGACGGACCACTAGCAGTATGCTTGGGACTGGGGGACATCGACTATCTGCTACGATAAATACACAAAGGCACTTATGGAAACCACTCCGGTGCCGATTCTTTAGTTCTAAAGGTAATTAGAGCGGGGTATTACAGGGATAGCATGGAAAAGGACACCAAGGAATTTGTTCGAAGATGTGACAAGTGCCAAATATTTGCACCGATGAATCATCAACCCGGTGAACAATTACACTTGGTCCTATCCCCGTGGCCATTCATGAAATGGGGGATGGACATCATCGGCCCCTTACCAACGGCGCCAGGTAAAGCTAGATTTATCTTATTTACGACTGACTACTTCTCAAAATGGGTAGAAGCGCAGGCCTTCAAGAAGATAAGGGAAAAAGAAGTCATCGACTTCATATGGAACCATATCATATGCCGATTCGGGATCCCCTCCGAGATTACATGTGATAATGGGAAGTATTTGGATCATGCTCTGTTTCAGCTCAAAGTGCCCAGTGATTCTGGGCTTCACGATGCTAGAGGTGACATTAGCAATGCTTGGCATTGCCACCTCCTGAACAACCATGTGTTGTTCCTTTGCCATGTTCACAGGAAATCGGATGAAGTCCTGAAGATTGTCTGTATCTCTTGCTTCTCGCAATCTCCTGTGAAATGATCTCTCAGGTTCGGGGTCAAAGCCGTCAAGTCTATCCTGGCGTGTGACCCTATGCATTCACTCGAAGTTCCTGAGATTAGAGCAAAAATAACGTGACGTTAGACTCAATGAAATAAAAAATTAAAGCAAGTAACTAAAAAGTAAGCTATATTCAAGTCCCCGGCAACGGCACCAAAAACTTGTTGGTCCCAAACCGCACACGCAAGTATACGTGGTCGTAGCAAGTAATATAATGTTAAACGAATATCGAACCCACACGGACTTGCGTAAACTACTTATTGAATCACGCTAATTGCTATTTAATCGAGCCAAAACCAAATCCAAGAATATAACTAATTTATTCTATGATTATATGAACTAATTATCAAGTAACAAGAATATTGTTGTGTATTCAATAGAGACAAATATTCCAGGGTTGTGATCAATTCACCATTCATATGGCATTCTAATTAACTCTCCCTTCCTATAATTCACTCATGGTTACTAATTAATCGATAATTGCTCTCGTAGCCTTCTCCCAAAGTACTACTCGCCTATTCTCAATAGATTAACACCTATATTCCTATGAAATTAATCTATTAGAACGCACTAAGATTTCGATGTTTCATTAAGCACGGTGACTAGGTATATTCCTATCCTAACCANTGGCCAAACAATTAAGCAATTAAACGCAGAATTGAAGAAACAACCATATATTTAGCGAATTAAAATCAAGGTTAAGTTAAAATCGAATAACAATATTCATGGCTAAACCACAACCCCAGAAGAATGGATGTTTAGCCGCTCATACTAGAATTAAACAATTTCATAAGTTTTTGCATCAATGGAAAATACTAGATTAAGATGAAGAAAAATGATAATCCTTTGCTTCTTCAATGATCTTGTGTGTATATTCTCTCCAAAAATGGCATCCCCCCTCAAAGTTGTATTTTTGGGTCTATTTACATGTTTGGGATAAACCCTAAACATGTAGGAGACTTCTATTCCAACTGGGAAACACTTAAAAACCTTTAAAACTCGGAGTTGACTGGACCAGGCACCCAGGCGTTAAGCCTCAAACGCCCTCTTAACGCCTGGGCATGCCTGGCGTTAGGGGCCTAACGGCTGGCTAACGCCAGGGCCACCCTGGCCTTAAGGGCCAAACACCCCCTTAACGCCTGGGCATGCCTGGCGTTAGGGGCCTAACGGCTGGCTAACGCCAGGGCCACCCTGGCCTTAAGGGCCAAACACCCCCTTAACGCCTGGGCATGCCTGGCTTTAGGGGCCAAATGCCCGGGTATTGCCCGGATCACTCCTTTTCGACTCTTGAGCGTATTTTTGACGTTTATGCACCCATTTAGCTCGGCTTCCATCTCCAATTCACCTACACATGAAATAGACTCCATTATGCACATATAACGTGTATTTTTATCACAAAAGCACATAAAATGTAAGGTATATAATGCTTAAAACTATGAATTCTAGCCACGCATCAACACCCCACACTTAGACTCTTGCTCGTCCTCGAGCAATATCCTTTAACACGTACACATTTCATTAACAAGGAGTATTTTACTTTTCAATCACACACATTACCCCTTAACTATGATCGATAGCAGCAATCAAGTATGAACATACAAAATTTCACATTATTTCCCTTCTTTAAACATGCCCAAGTATAACAATTCAATCAATCATACCAACAACCTAATTGCAACCACCCAACCTCAAGAGTCGACTTGCAACCACTAAGCCCTCTCAATTCACGCACCTACCCAACAAGAAAATTACAATATTACCAATTATTCATGAGATCATGTTCCCTCACCAACAACAAGAGAGTGAATATATCTAGTCCGCACATTCAAATATAATTTTGAACATAATTTAAGGACGTCACATAATTGAACAAATTCACTCACTCTCACAAAGAATTCATATGCATCCTGTGGTCGTACCATAAGCTTGCCCGTAGTGTAGATCTCCACTAATTCAAGTTAGCCAAGTCTAGGATCAATTAGGACTTTTAAGGTTGTAATGTAGGCTAAGGGACCGGTAGGATATATTTAGGAATAGTGACTAACCCTCCTAAGCACTTTAATACACTACTTTCACAAATCAACATATATTCTTCTCAAACAATTCCCTTGCCACAATTCATATTCAACATAGACCTTTTTTAATTAAGCAATTCTATATTCTCACTAGCACAACTAATAAAATTTGGAGGTGTGTATCTTTTTGTACAAATATTTTTTTTTCTATTATTATTTTTTTTTTTACACACACTCCATACATGAAGATTCAATGGCTAGTGACTCTTGAATATATTTTTTTAGTGCACTAACAAGTCTTTCCATGGCTCCACTCAAAAACTATTTCCCAATACCCTACCTTACTTCTTTTAGCGACTAAGTGCCTTAGGAGGAAAAGGTGCAAAAATCTCAAATTAATAACAAAATAGGGATACGGCTTGTAATGTGGGTACCAAAGAAAAGGTCAAACGGCTCAAAGGGGCTAGAAATGGAAAATGTAATTCTTATGTGACAAGCACATCCATGATCAATCAAGAAAATGCGTACGTCATCTCCTAGACTAGCATAACCTACAATTTCGCTTCGATTAACACACGGGGCAAGTTCTAGACTACACATGATAGCATAGACAATCACTAACCTCACTCACACATTGCATATGACTCAATCACAACGACTTTATTCAACTCTCAAGTCAAGCACGCACACAAAATTGAGATAATTAAGCAATATTACACTATGTAGCATACAAGTCAAACAACTGAGCTAAGGCGTCACAAGATAGGCTATTTATTTTTACTCAGGCGTCACATGTCAAACCAAATATAAGGGAAAGAAGAATGTATGTCATAGCCTAATATGCCGGCATCAACCATGTGAATGGGTATTTCTAAGTTACTCAGTTTCTTCCTAACTACTCTAAAAACAAAAATAAACATTAATTTAAATTATCCGGTTCAAGTTACACCCTTGGAAAAGAACCGTGGTCCAAAGAAAAACCAAGGGAGAATTACTACACTACCTAAAATAAAAAATCTTTTGGTATTTTCTTTAGACTTAGTTCCCTCAAGAGAACTGTCTAAGAGGTCCATTGTCGGGAAAAGTCCAAAATTTTTTCTTTTTAAAAAATACTACAAGACTTAACAGAAAGATCATTTACTTATCATGAATACAACTACAACATTACAAACCTACATATAGTACAACAAGTTCACACTTCGTAAGTACAACAAAATACAACATACACACCGCACACTTAATCCATGCACTGTCCCCAGTGTATTATATAGAGACAAAAGCAGTAATAGAAGCAAGGTACAAGAAACTCCCTGATCATTCAGCGTCGTCGTCATCTGACGCTCTCCACTCCTCCTTATGCTCATCTTCCTCATCATCTTCCTCATCCGAGCGCATTGGCTCTGCATCAGAGTCGTCAGGAGTGTTGATATCCTCATCATCGGGGAGCCTGTATCCCTCACCCGCTCCAATCATCTGCAGCGCATGAGCATTTAGCAGGTCCCTGTGATCTAATTCAACTCTCTCATCAACTGACGCCGGCCGACCTCTTATTCACAACTGCGAATCCATCATCCCATAAAGATGGGCCATGAAGTTGTCATCCCGCACATTGCGCTCTGCATTGGTCAGGGAGGGCTCTTCCTTCAGTCTTAGGCCAGAGATGTCAATCTCTCGTTGGAATTGATCAATGGTATGGTCAAAGTTGGGCTCAACCGCGACATTCTCATTTAGCAGGAACTGAGTTATGAAATTTGGTAATGGTATTCGATCAATTCTATTGCTCGAACACACCAACCCCATTTGATAGCGCATCAGCTGACCCATATTGACCCTCTGCCCCGTCATGAGGAAGTAGAGCACACAAATCCTCTCTCGGCTGATTAGGGTGTCATGGTTGCATGGTAGTATCCGTGCATTAATCACTTTAAGCCACATCTGGGTCTCAGCCTTCATTTTCTTCTTTGGAAATATTTTATGGCGATTTGTGGCTCTATCCCGAATCCACGCAGCTGTGGAATAAACCCCACAAAGTGTGTGCCTATCCTCTCTATAGTTGGGCTAGCGGATGAATTGCTCTAGAGGCTCCACCGGAACATTTGGTGCACCTAGGAAGTCACAAATGGCCTTGGCCGAAAATCTACCAAGTGCCCACGAATTGGCACCAATCCGTTCTTTTCCTTAGGGTCAAACCCTGCGTAGAATTCTCGGAAGTTGAGGTTGATGTCACCATTGTGTCTGAACACATATCCCACCCCCAACTCATGGATGCTCCGCCAAATCGCTGGGAATTTTGATCTTAGACTCCCTTCCTTAATGGCCCCTTCAGGGTGAACATGCTTGGGTTTGCAGCGTGCATACCATTTCCTGGATTGCACTGGTATGGTGTTGAGACCATATTCCCTTTCACCAGTGGGTCGCTGTCTCATAGCAGCGACAACAGCTACTCCTTCCTCACCAGTCATACTGGAAGTAGCATCCCCCCTTTTCTTTTCTTTTGGGGTTGTGGGGGTTTTGCTTTGCTTTTAGCTAGGGCCGACAACGTGGCCTTCCCCTTGCCAGTAGATCTTCTGGGTAGCATTTTTTTTCCTGCACATATGATCAGTAGTTAGTGGGTGTCACAAAGTGTGTACAAAAGCTTTCCAAAGGTTACTCAGACTTCACCTTGGTACGTTAATGAATAATTGACCCAAAGGATTTCTCGTGAGCCTCTTCACACTTAACATTTCATGGAATTGACAATGCATGATACTAGTAGGGTGTTTCCCGGAGACTCGAGCTCCAAATGGGATATGTATTTCCATTGAGGCATTCTATCGAGCACTTGGCGTGCACAATGCCATGAGAGCTCGTATGGAATTGAGGGACTGCCTCATCTACCCACATCTGGGTGGGGTTCCATAATACCACTTAGTTTAACAAATGCATCCCATTCCTAGAGGGTTTTGGGGATTGGGATGCAAAAAATCATACCATATGACCATGAAATTCATAAACCCAAAAGGAAACACCATGAATCATGGTTACACCATATATAATTGTAACACCCAAGTCGAATTTACACAGAATAGGGACAAAATCATACCTCAACGATTGATGAGTGTTAATTTGATGAGGTAAGCCCCGAAATTGAGCCTGTGCAGATGTGTGTGCTGTGGGTATAGAGTTAATGTTGATGCGTGTGTAATCTATGTGATGTAGTGTAAGTGTGAGAGAAATTCGTTGTTTGTGTAAGTTGTTTTTTGGGAGCAAACTCTTGCTTGAGAGGGAGATGGGGGATGAAAAAATTAGAAGAAGATACTTACCTGGCGCTATGTGTGCGTTTTAGTCTTAAATCACGGACCCACTAGGGTTAGCCAGGCATTGGATCCCAAACGCCCAGCCTACCCTGGCGTTAGCCAGGCATTAAGGCTGAAACGCCTGGCCTGCCCTGGCGTTTTCAAGGCGTTAGGGCTGAAATGCCCAGCCTGGCATGGCGTTTGCCAGGCGTTAGGGCTGAAACGCCAGGTACCCCTGACCTTCGTCTCACCTTCCGTCATGCACTAACACTGCTCTTTTCACTTGAATGCACTCGCAAGCTCGTTAGTACCTATAATTATATGAAACTCTTCAAGCTATGTTAAGATTTAACTAAGTATTGGGTTGCCTCCCAATAAGCGCCTTCGTTANCCAGGCGTTAGGGCTGTATCGCCAGGTACCCCCTGGCCTTCGTCTCACCTTCCGTCATGCAAGAACACTGCTCCTTTCACTTGAATGCACTCGCAAGCTCGTTAGTACCTATAATTATATGAAACTCTTCAAGCTATGTTAAGATTTAACTAAGTATTGGGTTGCCTCCCAATAAGCGCCTTCGTTAATGTCGTGGCACGACGATTACAACAAGTCAATAGGTTACCTCCTATGAAGTGCCTGATTTAACGTCGCGGCACGACGCAGAACCNATTTATGGTACCACCCCAATAGTGTTTGACTCTATGTCCGTTCACTAAAAATTTTCTTTCACCATTTATAGCTCGTAACTCAAGTGCACCATATGGAGTGACTCTCACTATTTCAAACGGGCCTGACCATCTCGATTTCAGCTTTCCAGGAAACAGTCTAAATCTAGAATTGAATAATAGTACCTGTTGGCCCGGCTCAAAATGACGCGGTTGTATATGTTTGTCATGCCATCTCTTGGTCTTTTCTTTGTAAAGTTTGGCATTTTCGTATGAGTGCAACCTGAACTCATCCAATTCATCCAACTGCAGCAATCTTTTCTCACCCGCGGCTTCAAGGTTCATGTTTAACTTCTTGATGGCCCAATACGCCTTGTGTTCAAGCTCTACGGGCAGGTGACATGCCTTCCCATAGACCAGCTTGTACGGTGATGCCCCAATTGGTGTCTTGTATGATGTTCTGTATGCCCATAAAGCGTCATCTAACTTAGCAGCCCAATCTTTCATGTTTACACTCATCGTTTTCACTAGTATTTGCTTGATTTCTCTATTGGATACCTCTGCTTNAACTGCTAGCAAAATGTATTTATGTCCCCTGGATGATGGGAATGGACCCATAAAATCTATCCCCCATAGATCAAAAATATCTAACTCCAAGATATTATTCAAAGGCATCTCATGTTTCCTTGTTATCGTTCCTGTTCTCTGGCATTGGTCACACTTTTTAACAAATGCGTGGGCATCTTTGAATAATGTTGGCCAAAAGAACCCAGATTGTAGCACTTTTGCTGCCGTTCGATCGCCACCATGATGATCTCCATATGGTGATGCATGACAATCATACAACACCCATTCCACTTCTACATCAAGATTGTATTTCCTCATTAACTGATCACCACATTCTTTGTACAGGTAGGGCTCATCCCAGTAGTAAAATTTCACATCGCGTAAGAACCTTTTCCTTGCTTCAGATTTTATTTTCGGGGGAAGTACCCCACTCACCAAATAATTCACATAATCGGCATACCACGGAGGAGGGTCTTGCGTTATAGCAAAAAGTTGCTCATCAGGAAAGACTTCTTTAATATCTCCACCCTCCTCAACATGATCATGATTTTCCAGCCTTGACAGATGGTTAGCTACTTGGTTATCAGTTCCCTTTTGGTCTCTTATTTCCACATCAAATTCCTGTAACAATAACACCCAGCGCATCAATCTAGCTTTAGACTCCTTCTTTGTAAATAAATACCTGATTGTTGCGTGATCTGTGTGGACAATAACTTTTGTGCCCACCAAGTATGCCCGGAATTTTTCAAAGGCACACACCACAGCTAACAACTACTTTTCAGTGGTGGTGTAATTCTGTTGTGCATCATCGAGGGTCTTACTCTCATAGTAGATGGAATAGAACACCCTATCTTTCCTTTGGCCTAGCACTGCCCCAATTGCATGGTCACTTGCATCACACATAAGTTCAAATGGTAGTGACCAATTAGGTGCAACAATAATGGGGGCAATTACCAATTTCTTCTTGAGCTCCTCAAATGCCTTCAGGCAGGGTGCATCAAAATTAAACTTGATATCTTTTTCCAGCAACCTACACAATGGAGTAGCAATTTTAGAGAAATCTTTAATAAAGCGCCTATAAAATCCTGCGTGTCCCAAGAAACTCCGGACACCCTTCACTGAATTTGGTGGAGGTAGTTTCTCAACTGCCTCCGCTTTTGCCTTATCAACTTCGATGCCACTTTTAGATATTTTATGACCCAAGATAATGCCTTCCTGCACCATGAAGTGACATTTCTCCCAATTTAACACCAAATTCATTTCTTCACAACGGGCCAACACCATGCTCAGGTTATCAAACAGTCATCATAAGATGCCTCAAAGACTGAGAAGTCATCCATAAACACTTCCACGAATTTTTCCACCATGTCGGTGAAAATCGCCATCATACATCTCTGGAAGGTGGCTGGTGCATTGCAAAGACCAAATGGCATTCACTTGAAGGCGAAGGTGCCATAAGGGCAAGTAAAGGTGGTCTTCTCCTGATCCTCTGGGCATATGGCAATTTGATTGTAACCTAAATACCCATCTAGAAAGCAATAATATTCATGCCCTGCTAACCTGTCCAGCATTTGATCAATGAATTTGAGTGGAAAATGATCCTTGCGGGTTGCTTTGTTGAGCCTTCGATAATCTATGCAAAATCTCCAACCCGTGATAGTGCGGGTAGGAATTAGCTCATTTTTCTCATTCTCAATCACGGTCATTCCTCTCTTTTTGGGTACACATTGAACTGGGCTCACCCAATTGCTGTCAAAAATAGGAAAGATGATGCCTGCATCCAGCAATTTTATGACTTCTTTCTTCACTACTTCTTTCATAATGGGATTCAGCCTCCTTTGCTGCTCAACACTCGGGCGAATTCCGTCTTCCAAAAATATTTTATGCATGCAAAACGATGGACTGATACCTTTAATAT
>ML398765.1:33273-64125 GCA_005239525.1 Nicotiana knightiana | reverse complement strand
GGGCTCACCCAATTGCTGTCAGAAATAGGAAAGATGATGCCTGCATCCAGCAATTTTATGACTTCTTTCTTCACTACTTCTTTCATAATGGGATTCAGCCTCCTTTGCTGCTCAACACTCGGGCGAATTCTGTCTTCCAAAAATATTTTATGCATGCAAAACGAAGGACTGATACCTTTAATATCTGCGATGGTCCACCCAATCGCCTTTTTGTGCTCAGGAGGTACCCTAAGAAATTTCTGTTCTTGTGTATTGGTCAGGCTGGATGAGATGATCACGGGCAATGTTTCAGAGATCCCCAAATAGGCATAGCGTAAATGTGTTGGAAGAGGTTTGAGTTCCAACTTTGGAGCCTCTTCAATAGATGGCTTAGGAAGGATTAGAGTAACATTCTTATTCAACTCTTCAAATTTTCCTAGCCTGTGGAGATAACTGCAGGACACCTCAAGAATTTTCTCAATATCTTCCCTTGTTTCATCCTCACAGTCTTCTGCATCCCCGACCAACACTTGCTCAAGAGGGTCAATAGGATTCATGTAGGGAACCATGGACTCCGATTTGCTTTCCACTACAGAAATCATGGATAGTTCTTCATAGTGGACAGGTAACTTGAGTGCCTTATAAACATTAAACACCTCCACTCGATCACCAACGCGCATTGTCATCTTCCCTTCACACACATCGATAATAGCTCGGCCTGTAGCTAGGAATGGACGCCCCAAAATAAATGGGACTTCCAAATCAGGCTCATAGTCCAAGATAATGAAATCAGCTGGGAATATGAATGATCCCACCTGAACCAGTACATCTTCAATTACTCCGTCAGGATGGGCTAGGGAGCAGTCAGCCAATTGTAAAATCACTATTGTTGGGCGTGGTTCACCCAATCCCAAGTGCTTGAACACAGATAATGGCATCAAATTAATACTTTCCCCAAGATCGCACCGAGCTCGCCCGACTGCATGCTTACCAATTGGNGAATTCTTGAGCTAACTTCCTCAGTGAGTGCCACTGTTTCGAACTCAGTCAGCCTTCATTTATTTGCCACAATGTCCTTGATATATTTAGCATATTTAGGTACCTCCTGCAAAATGTCTACTAGTGGAATATTTATTTGTACCTGCTTCAAGAGATCAAGGAACTTTTTGTATGCTGCAATATCTTTCACCTTTTGCAACCTTTGAGGGAATGGAGGGGGTGGCCTTGCAACAATTGGTGGAGGTTGCTCAACACTCGCCTCCTTTGCTGGCATATCTGATTCTTTCGGGCTGTCTGAAGTTAGTTCAATAGTGGTTGGTCTCTCATCAACATTTACCTGCTTTCTCTGACTGGGCTGGACTGTCTCCAATTTCTTGCCATTTCTCAATGATATAGAATTAACAGGTGCTTTAGTATTAGCTTCAGTGTCACTTGGTAGAGCCCCCGTTGGTCGGGTATTTTGAGAACTGGCGAGTTGCCCCACTTGACGTTCTAAGTTTCTCATGGCTACAGTCTGGGCTTCGTGATCAGCCATTATTTTCTGATTGAAAGCAAGTTGGTCATTCATCAGTCTCTTCATAATATCCTCAAGGCTTGCTGATGGTTCAGCCTGAGGTGGTTTGTACTGCTGTTGAGGTGCTGGATGCCTATAATTATGCTAAGTGCTCTGATTTCCACCCCAAGAGAAGTTTGGGTGGTTTCTCCAGTTGGGGTTATAGTTGTTTCCATATTTATTTGTTTGTCCGTAGCGTTACCCACAAAGTAGACAGACTCTGGATTAACTAGGCATAACTCACTTGAATGACCCTCTCCACAGACTTCACAAAATACCTGAATCTGTTACACTGGTTGAGATTGTTGCTTGTCAATGATCAGGTTCATCTGATTGACTTGGTTAGTCAATGTGGAAATCTGGGCTGACAATGCTGAAACCACATCTAGTTCAAGAACCCCTGGTGATTTCTGAACCATATTTCTCCCCATCTCACCTTGCCAGTCTGGATTGCTTTTGGAGAATTTATTCAGTAATGCAAATATTTCATCATAATTCTTCTCCAACACCTGACCTCCAGCTATTGCATCTACCACATGTTTTGTTTGCTGATGGAGCCCCTCAATGAAAGTGTGTACTAACACCTCATTTGTCTGATTGTGATGAGGACAACCTCTGAGTAGCCCCTTGAACCTTTGCCATGCTGAATATAACGATTCACCTGTTTTCTGCCTAAAGGAGACTATCTCACTCCTGATCTTTGCGGTCTTTCCTGAAGGGAAAAACCTTGCCAGAAATTTTCTCGCCAGATTATTCCATTTTTTTATGGAATTAGCTGGTTCTTCCTTCAACCATCGCTTTGCTTCGCCCAATATAGAGAATGGGAAAAGCGTGAGCCTCACATAATCTAGCGTGACCCCGTTAGTGATATAAGTATCACTAATCTCCAAGAAGTTCAAAATGTGCTGTCGTGGATCCTCGTGTGGAAGACCCAAAAACTGCCCGTTTGCATGAAGTAGTTGGATCATGCTCTCTTTCAGCTCAAAGTGCCAAGTGATTCTGGGCTTCACGATGCTTGAGGTGACATTAGCAATTCTTGGCATTGCCACCTCATGAACAACCATGTGTTGTTCCTCTGCCATGTTCACAGGAAATCGGATGAAGTCCTGAAGATTGTCTGTATCTCTTGCTTCTCGCAATCTCCTGTGAAATGATCTCTCAGGTTCGGGGTCAAAGCCGTCAAATCTATCCTGGCTTCTGACCCTACGCATTCACTCGAAGTTCTTGAGATTAGAGCAAAAATCATGTGACGTTAGACTCAATGAAATAAACAATTAAATCAAGTAACTAAAAAGTAGTCTATATTCAAGTCCCCGGCAACGGCGCCAAAAACTTGTTGGTCCCAAACCGCACACGCAAGTATACGTGGTCGTAGCAAGTAATATAATGTTAAATCAAATGTCGAACCCACACGGACTTGCGTAAACTACTTATTGAATCACTCTAATTGCTATTTAATCGAGCCAAAACCAAATCCAAGAATATAACTAATTTATTCTATGATTATATGAACTAATTATCAAGTAACGAGAATATTGTTGTGTATTCAATAGAGACAAATATTCCAGGGTTGTGATCAATTCACCATTCATATTGCATTCTAATTAACTCTCCCTTCCCTATAATTCACTCATGGTTGCTAATTAATCAATAATTGCTCTCGTAGCCTTCTCCCAAANCCTTTCATATAATTCACTCATGGTTGCTAATTAATCGATAATTGCTCTCGTAGCCTTCTCCCAAAGTACTACTCGCCTATTCTCAATAGATTAATGCCTATATTCCTATGAAATTAATCTATTAGAACGCACTAAGATTTCGATGTTTAATTAATCACGGTGACTAGGTATATTCCTATCCTAACCACAAATCCACTCCCCTGAAGGGTTAAGATCGCGCTCTCTTCAATTCTTCTCTAATCTATATACGGCTTTCCCAAGAATAACATAGATAGTATTTAGAACCAAATTGCTGGCCAAACAATTAAGCAATTAAACGCAGAATTGAAGAACAACCATATATTGAGCGAATTAAAATCAAGGTTAAGTTAATATCGAATAACAATATTCATGGCTAAACCACAAACCCAGAACAATGGGTGTTTAGCCACTCATACTAGAATTAAACAATTTCGTAAGTTTTTGCATCAATGGAAAATACTAGATTAAGATGAAGAAAACTGATAATTGTTTGCTTCTTCAATGATCTTGTGTGTATATTCTCTCCAAAAATGGCATGCCCCCTCAAAGTTGTGTTTTGGGTCTATTTACATGTTTGGGATAAACCCTAAACATGTAGGAGACTTCTATTCCAACCGGGAAACACTTAAAAACCTTTAAAACTCGGAGTCGACTTGACCAGGCACCCAGGCGTTAAGCCTTAAACGCCCCCTTAACGCCTGGGCAAGCCTGGCGTTAGGGGCCTAACGCCAGGGTCACCCTGGCCTTAAGGGCCAAACGCCCCCTTAATGCCTGGGCATGCTTGGCTTCAGGGGCCAAACGCTCGGGTATTGCTCGGGTCACGCCTTTTCGACTCTTGAGCGTATTTTTGACGTTTATGCACCCATTTAGCTCGGCTTCCATCTCCAATTCACCTACACATGAAATAGAATCCATTATGCACATATAACGTGTATTTTTATCACAAAAGCACATAAAATGTATGGTATATAATGCTTAAAACTATGAATTCTAGCCACGCATCAGTAGCAAAGTGACAAAATTCCTTGAGGATCATAAAAACAAAAGGATCCTATAAACGCCTTACCACCCAAGTGAAAATTTTCAAGCCGAGTCCAAAAACAAAACTATCATTCAAAACTTAAAGAAGAAGTTAGAGAATGCAACGGGGAATTTGAGAGAAGTGCTGCCCGAAGTACTATGGGCGTATCAAACAACTTCGAAGTCGAACACAGGGAAATCCCATTCTCTTTGGTATATGGGTCTGAGGCATTGATACTAGTCAAGGTCAGGGAACCGAGCGTTAGATTTCAGCATGCGACCGAGGACTCAAACAACGAGGCCATAAACACCTCCCTCGAGCTATTAGATGAAAAATGTGAGGCCTCACTAGCTCGAATGGTCGCTCAAAAACAAAGGATCGAAAGGTACTACAACAGAAGAACAAACCTTCGATACTTCGGAGTCGGCGACTTGGTTCTGAGGAAAGTTACCCTCAACACTCGAAACCCAAATGAAGGGAAGTTAGGCCCTAGTTAGGAAGGACCGTACCGTGTCCTCAGGGTAGTAGGCAAAGGATCCTACAAGCTTAGCACTATGGAAGGCGAGCAACTACCAAACAATTGGAATATATCACTGCTCAAATGCTATTATTGCTAAGGTATAACCTTCTCCTTTTTTTTTTTTATTTCATACTAACTCCTTACAGGTGTTCGACGGGAGATATCGAAGAACCCTTCAACTCGAAGACCTTGGGTTATAAAGCATGTGTTGCACTCTTTTCCCCTTAGATTGGGTTTTATCCCAAATGGGTTTTACCGGCAAGGTTTTTAACGAGGAAACACCTATATGCTACCTAAGGAAAACTCAATAAGTATTCAAGGCTTCTTTTCTATCAACCCCGAATACTGGGGGGCATCACCCTCGGAGGTTACATTTTTGAAGAAAATAAGTCATGCCAAGGAGGACCTTGATAGGAGAATGTTGTAATGGGCCAAACGGTCAAATGAACCGTGTCCATATAGAATAATCGAGCCCCCGATGGAAAAATATGTACGCATGTATCGACTACTCAAAGAAGCACTCTTATTATATCGAAACACTTTTGTGCCTCGAAGAAGTCTACTATTTTCACATTTAACGGCTCAAGGGCCAAATATACTCGAATACTCGGGGACTGTCTTCGACGGTCAACATATCGAGTCATCAAAAACTCGAAATCAAGCTTATGAGACCTCAATGAGGCATACTCAAACTTATAAGACCTCAATGAGGCCTATCCGAACTTATAAGACCTTAAAAAAGGCATCCCCCCGATATTAAGGCCAAGTCTATATACTCGAATTTATAAGATCCTTAAAAAGGCATACCCTCGATATTAAGGTCGAGGCCATCGCACTCGGGGACTAAAGTCTACGACCGAAATAATGCGGCTCGGAGACGTCCGACTTTTGCCATAAAACTAAAGGCCTTCAAATACTTCGAAAAAATCGGTTAAATTAGGCTACCCTCGGCATAAGCAAAGGGTCTTCGATAATATCAGCTCCGAACAATGTAAAGGCTTCGAAAAAATCAGCCTTAGAGAAAACCTCAGGAGGTACTCAATTATTGTTGCACATCGACTTGTAATCGAGGTTCCCATCAATCGAACCGTCGAAAGGTCGGACGAATACAAAAACATGCCAAGGCATAACAAAATTTTTAATAGTCTTTAGCCAGAATGGGGGAAAATTGTAGCCATTGTAGAGGTCGAATTGACCCAATCTAAAAATAGCCTAAGGGACGATATGTTTGATCCTAAGGGACAATCTAAAGAGCCTAAGGGCTAACTTAAAAAGTGCCCAAGGGCCGGTTTTTTAAAGCCTAATGGCCGATACCTAAAGAACATAAAGGTCGAAGCACATTGTGCTCGAGACCTCGTCTAATTCGGACTCAAAAGTCCCGAGCTAAAGCTTAGCTCGGATATCGGACCCTAAATGATCACTTATTATCGGTCATCGATCAAAGCACAAAAACCTAAGGGTTTTATATTTTAAGTCCAACACATCGGACTGATCATCAACAACATCAAAAGGACAAAGGCAAGGTATAATTTTACAACAAAGATGAAACAAAGATTTTTTTATGATAAGGGTACAAATTATATTTACAAAACTCCCACATGGAGCCCTTACAAAGGAATTAAAGGAGGCCTAATCTTTTGATGGGGTCGCCTACTCGAAGGTAGCACCCACGGGGACTACTACACCCTCGGAAGCTTGAGCTTCGGCAGTCTGACCTTCGGGAATCTTTTCTCTCTCGGGGACTTTGTCTTCATCAACCCTCTCGGGACTAGCCTCTTCCCCAAAATCCTCCTCTTCGTCATTCTCTACTTCAACTTCATCATCGTAGGAAAGGACAAAATTGGCATCAGCCTCTTCTGTCTTAGCCTGATCTATCTCCTCGGAGAGATCAAAGCCCTTAGCATGGATCTCCTCAAGGGTTTCCCTCCATGATCGGAGTCGGGTGTAGTCATTGCTTCTTTTCTCCCAGTCGGAGGCCCCCCCTTAACTCCATCTAAGCATCAGTAGCATCTTTCAAATAGATGGCTACCATCTTGTTGGATGTGGCTTGTATCTTTTTGGCCTCGGCTCGAGCTTTCATAACTTCGGCCTTTGCCTTCGTGAGACCGGCCTCGAGCTCGACTATCCTGCTCGCCTGAATCGAGTTGCTCCCTTGAGCATTCCGAAGTTGGATTTCAGTGGCGGATAACTTGGCCAATGCATCTTTTTGGCCACAGCAAGGATGTTCATCTGTGCTTTCCATTTATTACACTCAGAATTGACATGGGAAACCTCACCCGGAAGATGTTCCAGCATCTCCACGTTCCGTTGAAGCTGATTCATTGAAGTGTTAGTCTCCGAAGATAGGAGAGGGAGCCAGTATTCTTTCAGAACAGAGGTTACCAACTTCTCTAGCTTGTCATTCCCGAGCTCTGTTCAACTCTAATCGAAGATGCCTCAATTCCTTTTCCTTCTTGTTGCAAAGGAGCCTGAGGGATTTCTCCTTGTTTGAGGATCTACGCAGTTCGGCCTCACAACGACTCAGCTTAGTCTTAAATTTGTTGAAGGCCTGCATAAAGGAAAGTTCTATTAGATAAAAGAAGAAAGTATGAAGTTGGAAAAATTATAGTTCTATTAGAAACTTACAATTGAGCAAAGCTATCAAGCCTCCTCGAAGGTTGAGTTTGCATCCGCTGGTTCGGCCTCGTCAATCCCAGTAAAGCAACCCTGAAGGGGTTGTTTCCACTCGGGACTCCGCCTAACTCGGGCATCCTAAGGTTCCGAGCATCCATTATGGTATCTTCGGAGAAAGATGAAAATGATGATGAATGACCTGCTGTCATTGCCTTGGGGAGATCACCCGAGGCGCTCTGACCGGGCAAGGGTGCTTTAGATCTCGGTCCCTTGGGAGTATTTCCCAAAGTCTGAGAAGCAGTCGCCAAGTAAGGTGATGAAAGGCCTCATCCCTTTTCTCTTTCAGAACTCCTCCTTCGAGGCAAGGGACCTCGGTTCCAGTGGGCTCAGCAGCCTCAGAAGACCTTCTAGTTTGGGTCACCAACATTGAACCCTCAATATCGTCTTCATCATCACTCATGGATCAGCAGACGAAGTCAGAATCCTCATTGATAACAACATTCTTCTTGCGTCCCCGAGCTGGATTTACTTCACTTCGGGTGTCCTCGTTCTTCGAGGATTTTTTCCTCTTATTATTCCTCTTTGGCTCCAGAGCCGAGGATCTCTCTTCCTCCCCGAGAGGGGGCGGCCTCATCTCAGAGAAATCAATGATGCCTGCGATAGTGGAATTAGGTCACATGAAGAAAGGGATTCTTCTTTTTAGGAAGGAAATATTGTAACATGTACCATGGTGTTTCACTTCCCACTTGCCCTTCGACAAATCCTTCCACTTACGTTTGTCGTAAGATGAAGTGGCAACCAGTTTGCAAGCCCAATCCGCTAGATCGAGGATGGCATTAGGCATCCACGGAACTGCTGTGGAAGTAAAAGAGGAACAATTATGCGAAAATCAGCAAAAATTATGAAAAAGAAATAGAACAAGGTATTTTACTCACGTTCGAAGTTACATTTCTCGGGGAACGGCAGGAACTCCTTGGGAATAATGTTGATGGTCCTCACTCGAATAAACCGGCTCATCCAACCTCGATCCCTGACTTCGTCGTTACTGGAGAAGAAGGACTTGGCGGATAAGCGTTGGAGTTTGATAAAACCTAGAAAATGTTGAGGTTGTACAATCGGATGAGATGGCTGAGGGTGAACTCAACCTCTGCCTTTTCATCAAAGAACCTCATCATTAATGTGATACGGTAGAAGGACGAATGAATTTGGACCGGTGTAACTTGATACTTTTGGAAAAATTCGAGCACGAGTGGGGCGAGGTACCCAGTGTAAAGGGGTATATATATACACTTGAAAACCCCTATACATGGGTCGTAGTATCCTCTTCCTGCGAGGGTATTTGCAGAACGACCTCCTTCCCCCATTTACATTCTCTCCTTACAGCTTCGAGGTGCCCTTCCTCGATGGGTCTTATATATATATCAATGCGTGTTCCCGACACCCAGGAACAGCGGGGGATTTCTCTATTGTAAAGTCCTTTTTCAAAGAAAATTTACTTGGCACAATCTCATTGAGCGCCCGAGGTCTACCACCGGCCAGACGGGAAGCAGAAGTGGGGGTTCCTTCTTTCCGAGGAATGGATTTGGAAGTTTTGGCCATAGTTTCTTTAAAAAGAAAGAAGAGGTGAATAAACCGGTGAATTTTTTAACTAATACGGCGGAGGAATTGGTGGTGAAAAGAAAGCTTATAGAGAAGAATAAATATTGCATAGGGGAAAGGTTCCTAATAAGAAATGGAAGCGGATATATATAGAGGAAGACGGCGACTGTTCATTGATGTTGGTGACCGACCGGCTCTGATGAGCACTCAATGTTTTTGGGGAAGAGAACAAACGTGACGTTTCGGTCATTTCAACGCCTATGTCACAGGAATGGTATCATCATCCAAGACCTCAAAAAGTCAGATCATTTCCCATCATTTCATTCTAAGAAACGCGGGGATTATATGTATACGGCCGAAATCGAAGGAGTCCGATTTCGAAGTCAATGTTATGTTTTGAGCCTGAGTTCATGTTTGAGATAAAGTTCAACTCCGATCTCGGAATGTGCACTTATAGAAAGCACATCGAAGGACAGTCACGGCCGACCTCGAGGCAGTGCAAAATCGATGACAGTCAAGAAAAAACGAGAATTTCCCAAGGACACATGGTTTGGACAGATAAGATTTGTAGGGGTAGTACAAATCCATACTAGACCGTTATACAGCTGTGTCAATAGTATTCTTTGTCATAATTAGACATGTACCATATTAGGGTTTTCCCCTTCTATATAAAGGGGACCCCAATCATTTCTAAGGGGCATCACATCATTCACTGCTATAGAATATTCTACTCTACTTTTCTCGTTTGCTGTGCTCAACATTATTTCTCAACTTTATTGTTCTTCATCTACTGTTCTTCATTTATTATTCTTCATTTTATTTATTTTTCTTCATTTATTATTCATAATCCACTGCTACCGGCCGACCTCGAGACTATCGAACTCGAAGCCCCCAGTCCTTTGACAACATTAGTTTGGGTATCATTTCTTCTTACTTACACTTGTCATTTCTTGATTATTAACTAGTATTGGAATAAATCACATATTTTTAGAATAAAAAATCAAGTATAATTGTTAGAACCATTTTCGAGGTAAACATTGAGCTAATTGGTTTTGAAGTGATTTGCAGTAATGAGTGTGCATTGCAGGTTCTGTGCTCGCAAAAATTGGCCAAGTGTTGAAAAAAAATGCGGACCGCACATTTATTGTGCGGACCGGAGAGTTATGATTGCAACCGCGGAGAAGATTCTGCGGCCGCACAACTGGAGACCCAAAAATGTGAACTCTCTGAAGTTTTGAGTTGCAGAGAATAGGCGAATCTGCGGCCTCACACAAAAATGTGCGGATTGCACAAATTTCTGCGGTCGCACTCACTTTTTTGCGGACCGCAGAATCTCAGCACAAGTCCAGGTAAAAACTGCGGATTGCACTCAAAATTGTGCGGTCGCGCTCAGCTCGCCTTTTGGCCGACTTGGTCAATCTATACATAAGGCCTGTGAGCACTATTCACATGTTTATACACTCTGAGTTCTTGAGCCCTAAGAAAGCATTGTGCATCACAAAATAATTCACACTCCATAATCAAGTCATTAAGTTTAGATTCTCACCTGCATCCTTCATCACTGGTATGTTAAATCCATGTTATATTTTTTTCCATTTTTTTCTTAATTTTTGTTCTTAATTAGTTTAGTTATTTTTAGGCCTAAAATTGTCAAATGTTCTTCATATCTGCACAAAATCATGTGGGTAATTTCATGTATGTTCATTGGGGACTAGGTAGAACATTTATCATGCTTAATTTGCAAATACCATAACTAAATTGTGCAAAAATGGCAAAAACCTAACTTCACTGCCGTGTAATTTCAAATTGTGCGGCCGCACACAAATTTATGCGGTCCACAGATCTGTCGATTAGGGAAAAAATGTTGCACGAAAAGTGCGGACCGCACTCAAAATTATGCGGTCCGCAAAAAAATTGTGCGGCCACAGAAGAACGTGTGCGACCACCCTTTGGAACTTCAGAGAACCAGCGTTCTCAGTTTGGAATTATGCGGCCGCACTCAAAATTGTGCGGTATGCACTTCAGGATGTGGGGCTGCACTCAAAATTGTGCGGTCCGCACTTCAGGCTGTGCGACCGCACTTTACAATTTTGCGGTCTGCACATGACAGTCTACGGCCGCACTCAAAATTATACGGTCCGCGTTGTCTCTTCTGAAGACTGTTGTCATGTAACTGTAATGCAAATGTTTAAACTATTTTCAACTCCAACTGACTTATGTGCCTTGTATTGCAGAGAATGGTTCATTCACGAGGTAGAGGCGATGCATCTAAAAGGAGATGTGAGACCTCCCGAGGAAGGGGAAAGGGAACTCACCCACTAGGAGTACAATCTAAAGCAATCGCCAAAAAGCCGACCACAGGGAGAGGTAGGGCCACAGAGCCCTCAGAATCTAGTTCATATGCCCCATCTAGGGAAGACTCCAATGGTCATTCAATGGAGGTACAACCTGAGGCCCAGTCCCAACCACCACAACCCACTGGGAGATATTGTGCAATGAACCCTACACTACACCAAGTTCTTTTGAGGGTTCCGATGCCGGTGGCCAGGGTTCAGAGCCCTCCTCTACACCTACTCCTCCGGCAATAGTGGCAATAGATGATGATGATGATGATGATGATAATGATGTCCCTGGTGATGGTAGAGGAAGTGACATTCAAGTGGGAAGCCTAGAGAGGTTGAAGAAGAAGGAAGCATGGGAGGATCGGTTTGTGAGCTTGACGGCCTTCACAAGGTTCAGAGAGTGGTGGCCCCAAAGATCGCTCACACTTGAGTGACAGTTCTTAATTAAGGGTTTGGATAAGCACAATCTAAATGTCCTTAGACAGTTCCCAGAGCGAAAGGGGTGGATGTGGTTCATCCAAAGTGTCTGAGATGCAAATGAGCAATTAGTATGGGAGTTCTATGCCAATGTGGCTCACATTAAGAAGGTTAAGAAAATAACCAAAGTGTGAAATTTGAAAGTCAGATTCGACCCTAGCACTCTGAACACTTACATGGGCTTTGAGGAGGTAGAGACGGTCCAGTACCTGGAGAAGCTTGTTATGGGTGATGCAGCTCACCCGTGGCTAGCTGAGATGTTGGCTGCTCGAGGACCACCACCACTATGGATCACAACAAGGGTTCCTATCCTCTAGGCCACCCTAAACTTGAATGAGAACAATCTTCCAATTCCCCGAGCAGTTCTAGTGGCATGTATTATGGCCGGGTACCCAATCAATGTGGGTGCCATCATGTCGACCAACATGACATTAGCTGTCTGAAAAGGTGAAAGCTCCTACCCATATCCCAATACCCTCACAGAATATTTCACTAATGCAAAGGTGGAGCCAAGGACATTTGATACAAAGGTAAGTTCCACGAAGCCCTTCTCATGGTACCACCTGCAGGGTGCAGACAACCCAAAGTTCAAGGGTAAGGACACTACCACCGTTGGTCAGTCTGACGAGCCATCGGTGATGGGAACAGAGTCTGATGCTGAGCCATCTACAGCTCCTATGCCTTCCACAGTAACGGGGCCTTCCACCGGGACAGCTGACCTGCCACCACCTTCATCTTCTAGACTATCAGCTTTAGTACTAGTTCCAGCCTCATCCACTTATCCACTCACTGTGCTGCAAGTCTCCCAGGCCTTGGCGAGCCTCAACAACTGGATGCAGACAGCCACTTCTAAGTTGTCTGATATATCCAGTACTGTTGCTGCACAATCCTCTACTCCAGCAGTACCACAGGTCCCTCCGTTAGTGGAGGAAACATTGAAGAAGATTGTGGAGAACTAGAAGACCATTATGGATACACTGGTGGCTCATGGGGGAGCTATTGAGGAGTTGGTAAGCAGGTGAAGAAGATGAGGAAATCCCAAGCTTCAAAGAAATCACTGGAGAGATTGAGAAAGGAGGTGACGAGGATCGTAGCAGCGGGTGATTTGCCATTTGGCCTACTGATGGAGATAGATCCATCAGTACCAGCAGCACCATCAGCAGAGGCACCACCTGGCCAGTCTGACGATCCAGATCTTGCTGCCCACGTTGCTGAGGAGATGCTTCAGATGCTTGCCAACCCTGTTGTTCCCCAGCCATATGATGATGAGATATTGTTCGAAGAACCCGAGGGTGGCGATGTTGCAAGTCACCCTGATACCACATAGGGAGTTTTCTTTACTCTCTACCCTCCTTTATTTTGATTTTGCTAAGCATTAAGGACAATGTTTGTTCCTATTCAGGGGGGTGATGTATTTTGGTTGGATTTGATGACATTGGCCTGTAATAACTTTAATACTCTTTTTCTTTTATCTCTATTTTCTCTTTCATTATGTATATATTCATCCCTCTTGTATATATTATATTCTCCTCGGTTTGTATATTCATTTGCCTTACTTTCAGTAGTTTATTTCATAGCTTCTTCATCTTGTTTTCTTAATAGTATAGCTTCTTAGTTACTTTAATAGCTTCTTTTTGATTTTTTAGCTTCTTTTTATGTTTAAGTGAACAATAAGCCTTTGGTTTTCTTAATTCCATGGTTCTTTCCAAAGTTGGGTCTTGTGTGAACCGGGTGGCTCCTCCCAACGATGGATGGCGTGACAACCTTCTTAATGGATTGAGTCTTTTTTTGATGTTTTGGTAGAAACAGTAGTATTAATGAATAAATAAGGGTCAAGCATGCTTCACTTGGTACCAACACACTTAACTGCGCTTATGGTTAAAAATAAGTTTTTGGAAAGAAATGGCTCTAGTTAGTAACTTTATGACTCTTGTGTTGACTTGGGCAATCATCGGGTGGTTTAATTGAACCATCAGCAATTTTCAATCTTGAATGTGATTATTGTGGGCCCTCGGCTCTATTCTCTTTAACAATTTGGTTGTGTGAGAAGTGAAGTATTTTGTTACAAGTCCAATTACCTTTATTGCTTGAGGACAAGCAAAAGCTTAAGTTTGGGGGAGTTGATAAGTAGGGATTTTGATTGCTTATTTTCTCTCTTTTACTTATATTTTAGCTCAAAAATGCTTAAAGGTATTCCCGAGAACTAATAAAATGTGCTTTCTTGCAGAAATATTGGGAAACGAGCCAAAGAAATATGCTAAAGTGGGGCCGCACTCAGAAATATGTGGCCCGCACAATCAGAGGAAGTGTGGCCGTACCCCAGAATTATGTGGCCGTAGAAGGCCACCCTGACAAGTCAGCTTCAAACTACGGACTGCACACAGAATTGTGCGGCCGCACAACCTCCGCATGGGCAATTTTATTCGATAATTTTAGCTGGGTATAAATAGATCTTTTTGTCATATTTAGGTTAAGTTGGAGCACCTGAGAATATAGAGCCATTTTTCTTTTACTGTTTTTGGTAACTTTTTAATAGATTATCATTTTAACATTAGAGTTTCTTCTCTTAATCATCTATTATGAGTTTAATCTTAGTTTCTTCTGTAATTTCTTCATTTTTGCCTATGAGTAGATAACTCTTAGCTAAGGTTGTGACCCAACCCTAGTATGGGTACCTAATGGGTGATTGATTTAGGGCTTATTTATGATTGGGTATATGATATTTAGCCTAGTTCTTGCTTGAGTTTAAGAATTGATGGTTGCAAACATTGATTCATGCCTAATTGACTTAGTTTCTACTTGAGAAAGAGAGACTAAGTCTAGAAAAACTTGGCTAACAAGAAATTGGGGTAAACTCAAGAAACTGATATCCCCAATTAAAAGGTTGAATCTAGAGATAGTAAGACCCGACTTGAGCATCAATCACTTGTTTCATGAGATACCTATTTGGACTTGATAAATCCAAATTGGGCAAAATCAATAAAACTACCGAGAGGTTTAGAGTGAGTAATCGTGTGTGATTACTATATTATATCCCGACCAACCAAAAATGCCCTAAAGCCTTTAATCCGTTAGGTAACCAACTAGGCGGAAGTCATAGCCCTATATCTTTCATAACCTGGAAAACAACAAATCCAAAAACATTGTCCCTTAGCTTTACAATTTCAAGCATAAGCATAAAAATTAGAAGTATAAAGAAACAACAGATTATGTGTAAGTGCAATCTTGGTCACGTCATACACTAGACTAGGTATATACCTATCCAATATAAAGCTCTCCATGGAATCGACCCCGACTTGCCTTGAGTATTTATAATTGTATCGACCGCTTCACAATCCCAAGTAGTGGTGTGAGTTTGGGCGACATCAGAGGGCATAGACTATGATGAAACCTTTTCTCCAGTTGCAAGGTTGGAAGCAATAGGACTCCTCATAGCCTTTGTTTCTTACATGAAATTCACCCTTCACCATATGGATGTCAAGAGTGCCTTCCTCAATGGCTATCTAAAGGAAGAAGTGTTTGTTAAGCGACCTCCGGTGTTTTAAAGTAAGGAGTGTCTTGATCATGTGTACAAGCTTAAAAAATCACTTTATGGGCTCAAGCAGGCTCCAAGATCATGGTATGAAATATTATCAAAGTTTTTTCTTGAGCATGACTACAAGAGTGGTAAAATTGACAATACTTTGTTCTTTAAAGAAAAATGTAAAGATCTCTTGGTAGTTCAGATATATGTTGATGATATAAACTTTGGAGCAACTACTGATAAGTTAAGTAAAGAATTTGCTAAACTAATGGGGAGTGAATTTGAAATGAGCATGATGAGTGAGCTTAATTTCTTTTTAGGCTTAAAAATTAAACAAAATTCAAATGGAACACTGATCCATCAGCAAAAGTATGTAAAAGAGTTGCTTAAAAGGTTTTAAATGGAATATTTCAAAGCAATTGAAATTCATATTGCAACACCTACAAAGTTTGATACAGATGAACCTGCTAGTAGACCTAACATTGTTTCAATAATTCATCTGTTGAAATTCACTGGTTCATCTGTTAATCAGAAGTTGTATAGTGGAATGATTGGCTCGTTGTTGTATCTCACTACTAGTAGACCTAACATTGTTTTCAGCGTAGGCCTTTGTGCAAAATTTCAGGCGAATTCAAAGAAGTCTCACTTGATTGATGTCAAGAGAATTTTGAGATATCTAAGAGGCACTAGTGATATTTGTCTATGGTATCCAAAAGGTAGTAATTTCAATCTAATGGGATATGTTGATGATGTTAAGCAGGTTTTCTTGTGGATAGAAAGAGCACCTCAGGTATGGCACACTTTCTTGGCTCATGTCTTGTATCTTGGGCCACCAAAAAGCAAAGTTCAGTGGCTTATCTACTGTTGAAGCTGAGTATGTTGATGTTGATTCATGTTGTGCTCAATTGTTGTGGATCAAATAGCAATTAGTGGACTTTGGAGTTGATGTTGGTTGTATCCCAATTTTTTGTGATAACACTAGTGCCATTGGTATGACTAAGATCCCGATTCATCACAAAAGAACTAAGCAGATAGATATTACGCATCATTTTTTGAGGGATAACTACGAAAAGAGTTTGATCACTGTGGAATTTTGTGCTACTGACAAGCAAATAGCTGACATCTTCACAAATAGCTGACAAATAATTATATTTGGATCATGATGAAAAGTAGAGTCCCATTTAATCCAAAATCTTTTCTTCTAGACTTATTTGTTTCAAGTGAACCAGTTACGTGCAAAAGAGTCCTAACCAAATTGAATTGCCTAGATTCTAGGGATAGACTCCAACATCTTTTCAAAACTGAAATTCAGTTTAATTGGACTTGTGAAAAGTATGAAAAGTTGTCGTAACCCCATTAATCACGTCTCTTTAAATTGATCACGCTTAGTGTCTTCTTCACTTCATCTTTTTCAAGCCGTCAAAATACTATCCATCTTCTCTCATCTTCCAAACATAATTCAACTCTCTCTTCTTCCAAACCCAAGCGTAGAAATGGCAAACACTCTTGAGAATCCTTCATCACCACCACAAGAAAAACTTCCACACCCACTATCACCCCTTCCACCACCCCCAACCTCTAAGAAATGAGTAAAAATGATGGCTCGTAAGGTTGTCACTGGTGGAGAGTATTTGCGGAATATAAATGATCAATTGAAAGAAAGTAGCGAAGAAGAACCTCAGAAATCTGATGAATCGTTCAAATCTACTACTGAAGGGGAAGAAACTATTTCTTCTGAAACTGAAAATTTATCTTCTAGCCCTGAAGTTACTACTAAAATAATTTCTGAAGTTGCTACAAATTTGGAGAATAGGTTTGTACTGGTAAGGTCTATAGCAGGTGTTGAAACTACAGAATTTGGAGGAGCTGGTGGTAAAAATAAGAAAGGAAAAGAAAAAGATAGCAAGGGTGTTAGGAGTGTTGTAAGGGGAAAGGTTAAAAGAGTGGTTGATTCTTCACCCACTCCTGTCAGTCAAACCAAAGATACAGGTGCAATGATTGTTTGGGGAGAGGAATCTGCTAGAGTAGAGAAGAGTGTGAGGAAAACAGGGGGAAGTGGGTCTGGCGAAGTTGTTGAAGGGATGGTTCAACTTGGGAAAAATAGAGATGAACATGTTTCATCTGAACAGGAAACCCTCGCAGACCTACAAAAGAGAGTGACTGAGAGTTATAACCCAAAGAAGAAAGGAAGTTCAAAGGCTAAAACCCCTGGCACTACTAGGGCAAACAAGAAAATAAACGATGCCCCGTCTGTTGCTGTTGAAAGTCCTCCCACAAGAGAAGAGCTACTAGAAGCCAGAAAAAGCAGAATGAGGCAGAACTTGAGAAATCCTTAGAAGAAAGTAGAAGAAAAGAAGTTGCTAAGGAAAATAAAAAGATGGATGAGCCTGTTGAGGTTGTTGGCATTGATGAGATGGACCTGGTCCTTCGAGATGAAGATGAGACTGAAGAAGTGGAGGTTCTGACTCCTAAAGCCAAGACTTCCACTAAGAAATCTGTTGAACCATCCACTTTGGCAAAAAGAACCAGGTCTGCTGTGAAATCAAGACAAGTGAAAATTGTGGAAGAAGAAGAATGGAGTGGAGAGGAGGAAGATGATTCTGACACTGAGAAAGACAAGATGTCCAAGTTTGGCAGGAGGACAATTTTGAAGGGAAAACTCCTCAGGGACTTGGAGGAGGAAGGAATGGTGTTGCTTTTGGAGAAGTTGAAGTTGTAGAGCTGGAAAGACATGGTCCTTCAGATGGATGGCAGGTTGGCCAGGAATGAAATTGTTGAGTTTATGGCAAATTGGAGATGAGAGATGGAAGGGTTACCAGTATAGTGAAAGACACATTCGATGTAAAGGAGTTGGGAGAGACTCTGGGTGTACCTGCTGAGGGGTACAGTGACTATAAAAAGCTCAACTGGCCAAGCCTAGAAAATCTTACTAATGCCTTTGCCATTACCAGAAAATTCAATGACAATGAGGAGGAAATTGAGCTCAAGGCAGTCTATAAAAGTGAGATGAAGCCACCCTACAAAGTGTTGTTCGAATTTGTCAACAAGTGTGTTTTGCCAAGGCAGGAAAGGATGCATATTGCAACATTCATGGACTTGGTCCTCATGGAGTTTTTGGACATTAGGAGGTAGATAATTGGCATGGGTTTACGATCCAGCTTCTTGATAGGGTTCTAAATGGCACCAAGACTCATGCCATACCCTATGACTTCATTCTCATAACTGTGCTTGCACATTTCAAGGTACCTATGAAGAAGTGAGAGGTTGGTACAAGCAAGGATCATTTTGGAGAAAATATTCTACTTGCTTGTGATATGAAGTCCACACCACTCCTAAAGAACCTGGTTCATCCAAGAAAGTACCAGTGAATAGCAAGGTGCGAGCCTTGGTGCAAGAAACTGGGGCTAATGATGATGAGATTGAGAGGCTGAAGAAGAGGTTGGCAGAAGTGGAGACTGAGAGAGATGCTCTCAGAACTAAGCTGGCAAAGGAAAAGGAGAAGAATGATGGCATTCTTCAGGATATGCTAAAACTACTCGAAGCCAAAAACCAAGCATGTGGTCTTTCCCAGCCTTAAGCCTCCTAGCCTAGTGTAGATCAACCAGTGACCCAGTTCGAAATTTTTTTTTATTGCTTTTGCTCATGTTTCCAATATTTTTATTTCTTCTTATGCTTTGTGGTAGGATCTTATCAATCATCATTGATATTCACTATTTTTTTTTCTAATGGTTTGTTTATATTTCTTTGATGGTTAAATTTTTTAGTTTGACATATGATGATTAATCCATGATTGCATTTGAATTAGCCCTAGTGGCCATGAGTAATTTTAAAATATAGTTATCTTACATGTTTATGCAAATTTTTGATGATGCCAAAAGGGGGAAAGGTTGTGCTTTGAACAGTGATGTTTATAACCTAATGAACCTGATTCTTGATGATAAGTAATTAAAAGGAAAAATGTTTCTAACAGTGTGTTGATGTTGAGCTAAGTTGAAACAGGAATTAAGCTTATGAAAAGCACAAAGTTTGTCATCGTCAAAAAAAGGTAATTTGTTGGCCCAAGTGAAGGTTTGTTTTGAAGATTGACAAAGGAAGCTCAGGCATGAACCAGGTTCATCCCTTGTGTGCATAGACACGGGCATTTTCGAGCATATGGGATGCACGTAAAGGAGATAAGATTAACTTGGTATAATTGATATTTCCTTATCGAAAAGGTTGCATAATTGATAAGGAGAAGGACTCCTAACTCAAAGAGAAAACTGTCCAAGATAAGGGAGGAGTTAGAAGTTGAGATCAACTAAAACTCTTCCACCAAGGAAGAGTAGCATTAGAACTCTAGTTATTTCTTCATCTACTAACTCTATATATTACAGGATGTTCTCATTCTACAGGTACGCACAAAAGTAGAAGTTAAATGTGAATTGAGAGCAAAATAGCAAGGCATTTTGCAAGCAATTCGTCTGTGATTCAAGTGTGCAAACCTGAAGCTACATGAACCAGATAGAAGAACCAGTTCCAAGTGTCTGTCTTTTGTTCTAGTTCAATTGTAGTAGGTGTTTTTATAGTGTACCTTTCAACTTTATCTAGAAGCAATTGTAATAGGTATTCTGAGTTTCAAGTTAGAGTTAACTTCACGTTGTCGCAACAGTTAGAGGCTGGTCTCCACAACGAGATTAAAGTTAATCCTAGGTTTACAAAAGTGTTTTGTAAATGCAGTTTTTGGCTTATTGATTTAGTGGAGAGTTTGGGAAAATCCTAGTGAGAAGTAGGTCGTGGTTTGTAACCTTTTGAGCCAGGTGTTTTCCACGTAAAAATACTTGTGTTCTTTACTTTCTGCATTTACTATTTCAGCAATAGTAGGTTAAGGAACACTTAAAAGAACCAGGTCCTTCCATAATCAGTTTAATCAAAAAATTGGACACCACACAAATCATCCTGCCTCTTGTGTGGTATTGAAGTTAAAACATCAGAAGGACAATTTAAACTTCGTCCTCTTCAGTTATGCTCTATTCCAAGCAAAGAATCCGCTACTTTAAGGCACTAATAATGGATTATATATAAATTATAAGAAAAACTTATTTAGGACGGGTAATATATAAAATTTGGACAATTTCAATAAATAAGTTTCAAATATTTTATAGAAAGGAAAAATTCTCAACAATGAAAAGCATATGGCTATCATTCTCATTGAATGGGCCAATACCAGATTCCATTTGCCCTGATTTTTTTTAACATATTTGAAAATTTTCTTGTTATTTAATGAAAGAGTAAAATATTTACCATAATTAATTTCACTTTTTTAAAGAAAAATATAAATCTCTTTCATAGTTAACAGATCCATTTCTCATCGGAAAAGTTTATGGGCCTCTATAAATTGAGGATCTCTCACGCAGCGACAACAAGAGCATCTACAATATCTATCTATCTATATTATATTAAAAGAACAAATACCTTTAGCGAAATATTGTTCGCTTTTTTTTATCCTTTTAAAATAGTCTTTAAAATAGACAAAATTTTGATTTAGTTTTTATTTTTTTAATATTTAGGACTTTGGAAAACAACAACAACAACAACTCAGTAAAATCCCACTGGTGGGTCTGGAGAGGGTAGTATGTACGCCTACCCCGAGAGAATAGAAAGACTGTTTCGAAATATAGACTTTGAAATCAACTAAAAAAATTTCTTAATAAATTTACTTATTTTAAATTAAAATTATTGTCTTAATTATATTTGAACTACTATCCTTTTGTGCATGAACTACGTATTATGTATGACATTCGTTTCCTTATAGTTTCTCACGACAATTTCCATATAAAAAATGTATTGTAACTATTAAAAGTAAGACACCTGTATTTAATTAAATATTATTTTAATTAATAATATCATTTTAAAATATTATTCAAAAATTAATTAAGAGAAAAATTATTTTTCTAATAGGAATGGAGTTTAAAAAATTATTTATATTTTCTAAGTTATTTTAACATCACAAAGCCCCAATGCAAAAAAAATAATTAGAATCTTTGAATTAAATAAATAGAAAAATAATTTAATTCAATTCTTTTTCAAAATCTTCATGTAAGTAAATTTATTTTTTAAGTTGATAAAACTTCTAAGTTACATAAATTTATTTCTACAAGAAGCGTACTAGCTGGGAAGGAATTAGAAATAGAGCAATAGATGTATAATAGTATTATTTGTTACTTTATTTCGGAATTAGGTAACAAAAAAATATTTTTTATCATATATTCCTACATAAGTCATCAAAAATCACAATAAAGTATATTAGGATCCTTCGATCTTTTGAATATTCATTGTCTTGGTCTCGACCTTGTTGAGCTCTCCCTTATCGAAAGTTCCTATTTTGCTGCCAAATCGTCTGATACTAGATGAAGAGGTACCCCGGAAAGCAGGAATAGAGGAAGCACATGCCTGCCATTCCTTCCTTCGTAGGTGATCGAAATCACTCAGTTCAGTGAGGACTAACTTACTCACCTACTCCTTATCTATTTAATATTTTCTTCTATCTACTTAGGCCGGTCTCATTATTAACGCAGTTTCGTCGTCCATTGATTTATCACGCGAGTACGCATAGTCAACGCATAGCGAATGAAAAAAACGTTCATCCTAGATTCTCTTCTGTCTCGCGACATACGAATACATGGACAAAACTTAGCCTATATAAATAGAACTCGATGGATAATAATGAATTGGATTTGTACTGAGAAGTCCCTATGGTGCGGTTGAGGGTCATTTCTTTTAATCTTTGTTCAATAGATCAAACACATTATTTAATAATAGTTACTTAATTTTTTAAGATCGTATATTCACGTACACGCGTAAAGCACGTACCCTAAGACTAGTAATAATTAAAATAGTCTTGTTTATGGGGAGAATTTATTTTCTTAATAAATTTTTTTTCTTTTATATTAATAGATTGTTGTATTGACACAAAACTAAATTAAGTACATTATATCTCTTTTAGTATATATAGTTTTCTTTGTCATCTGATTTATTGTCGCCACGGTTTATTTTATTAGTACACCTCCTGGGGAGGGTTTCTTCTTAGTCTCCAGGCTAATATATCAAAGCTGCTCCATATTCATCCAAGTAAATAGATGGGAAAACAAGATTAATTAAAGCTAAAAAGACATTAATTATATCCAATAACACAGTGGTGTTTTTAGAAAAGGTCCATTTGAATCCATGGGCTACTGTTTCAATATCATTACTTAAACATGAAGTAGGCCTAAATGTGAAAAAAGAAAAGTAATGAGAAGATGAAATTATTATAATGTGATCTCTACTTACTTTATTAGGCTTTAATTTTAATCAATTTCAGACTGCTCTATAATTTTGATTTTTTAGTACGTACATATACTTTGCACGGCCACTTATCATCAGTTTATTTAGAGAACTAACTGTACTGAAGCATCCTATCTTCCTCTAATCTTATTAACAAGTAATTCTTGTTATATCTTTTTTCCTTTTCTCTCTTTTTAAATTTGTTTCTCTACTTTTTCTCACATGTTTATGACTAATGAGTGACAATTCCACATTGATCTGTTGTTAGAACACTAGTCCTTTGATAAGGCACTTGGCATCTTTCAAGCAGGATCAATCGGGCATTTTACCATGTGCCTACTTGGCCGTATTAAATAAACGAATTTATTTGTTAATCAAATTTAACAAGTATATGCTCCAAGAATTGCCACTTTTTAAACAGGAGGATAACATATTCAAGCCGCAGAAATACTCGTACAATAGACTTAATTTAATTCGATTCTTCCTTGAAGAATTTATGAGACGTATCCCATCCTTCTCTTTGAACATAGCATTGATGATAAATGAATATTGAGCCTAATTCAATCACAAAAGTTAAAGATCGAGGATTGTAAACTTTATAAAAAATCCAAAGAACCCATCTATCTCCGACGTGGGATTCCATCACCAGACCTGCCAACTGGATCGTGAATAATTATCCTAGGTTCGAACATTAGGGGCTTGACTATGATATCACAATAAATAATCCTTGCATCTAACACAACCCTAAAAGCTAGCTTGAAGGGCAAAGATTGTCCGGACCATATAAACAGTCCAAGAAACCTATTCATCTACTATAATATAAGATTGTGCCCATTGGTAATTGATGTTTTATACTTCAATACCACACAAGAGGGGGGAAGGGGTGATTTGTGTGATGTCAAATTTTTTGCGTGCACAGATTATAGAAGGACCTGGTTCTTATATGTGTTCCTACTTCTACTGTTGCAGAATAATAAGTATAGAAATTAAAGAACACAAAGATTTTTACGTGGAAAACACCTGGCTCAAAAGGTGAAAAAATCACGACCTACTTCCCAGTAGGATTTTCCCAAAACTCTTCACTAAATTAGTGAGCCAAAACTGCATTTACAAAAACTCTTTTGTAAACCTAGGACTACCTCTAATCCCTTGTGGCAAACCAGCCTCTAACTATTTGCGACAGCTTCAAGTTAGGTCTAACTTGAAACCACAAAGTACCTATAACAAATGCTTCTAGATAAAGCTGAAAGGTACAAGATAAAATCACCTACTACAAATGAACTAGACTAAAAGACAGACACTTGGAACTGGTTCTTCTAGCTGGTTCAAGTAGCTTCAGATTTGCACACTTAAATCTCGCACGAACTGCTTGCAAAATTGCCTTGCTATTTTGCTCTCAATTCACGTTTAACTTCTGTTTTTTGTGCATACATGTACAATAAGAACATTCTGCAATATATAGGATTAGTAGATAAAGAATTAACTAGAGTTCTAATGCTACTCTTCCTTGGTGGAAGAGTTTAGTCAATCTCACCTCCTAAAATCCTTCCTTATGTTAGATACCACTCTTACTGAATAAGGAGTCCTTCTCCTTATCGTTTTTGCAATCTTTTCGATCAGGAGATATCTTATTCTGCTCAAATACGCTTGTCTCATGTGCATCTCACGTGACTTGATTCTGCCTGTGTCTATGTCTACCAATGATGGACCTGGTTCATTTTTGAGTTCCATTGTCAATCTTCAAAACTATTCTCTTTCTTGGGCCAACAAATTCCCCCTTTTGATGATGACAAACTTTGTACGTCCATAAGCTTAGGCCATTTTCAACTTAATCCAATATTGACACTTATTAGAGTATTAAGCACTTATCATGAAGAACCAGGGTCATTATATTATAAATATCAATGTTCAGAGCACCGCCATTTTTCACCTTTTGGCATCATCAAAAAGTTGCAAAAAGATGTGTGAATCCCAGATAGTTAAAAATCACTCATGGCCATTGGGGAAACTGCAAATGCATTCATGGATTAATCGTCAATAATCAACTAAGAATTTAAACTATCAAAGAAATAGAGATAATGAATAAGAATAAAAGCCGCAAACTTCATTGATAGAGAATATGATTCTGCTACAATCCACAAAATAAAACAAAAACAGGTAAAAACATGAGCAACAAAAAACATCCCGAATCTGGGTCACTGAAAGTTCTAGGCAGGATAGGCAATTAAGGTTTGGAAGAACTTGGGGCTTGGTTTTTGGTTTGGAGAAGGTGTAACATGTCTTGAAGAATTCCCTCATTCTTCTCCCTTTCCTTAGTAAGCTCATCTCTGAGAGCATCTCTCTCAGATTCAACATCAGCCAAACGAGTCTTCAGCCTTGATATCTCTGCATCCTTTTCCCTACTCTTCTGCACTAGGGCTCTAACCTTGTTGTTAACAGGTGTCTTTCTAGATGAACCAGGTTCATTTGGAGTGGCATATATCTCATAATCGCAAGCAACAAGAGTATTGATCCCAAAATGGTCTTTGCTTGTGGCCATTTCCGACTTCTTCAGTGGCACCTTGTAATGAGTAAGAACAGTAGTGAGAATGAAGAAAATGGCATGGGATTTGGAGTCGTTGACAACCCTGTCCAAAAGTTGAATGATGAACCCAGGCCAGTTAATCTGCCGCCCACTATCCAGATATTCCATCAAGACCAATTCCATGTAGTTGGCAATATGCCTTCTTTCCCGCCTGGGCAGCACGCACTTGTTGATGAATTCGAATAACACTTTGTGGGGTGGCTTCATTTCACTCTTATAAACTGTCTTGGTCTCAATTTCTGCTTCATTATCACAGAATTTCCTTGTGATAACCAGGGAAGTTGGAAGAGAATCCAAACTTGGCCATTTTTGCCTTGTATAGTCATCATAGCCTTCACAGGGTATACCAAGGATTTCACCCAGCTCCTTAGCATCAAAGGAAATTTGAACCCCTTTCACCAAGCTGGTGACTCTGCTATCCTTTACCTCAGCATTGGTCATGAATTCCACAATTTCATTCCTTTCCAGTCTTCCATCTAGCTGAAGGACCATGTCCTTCCACCCTTGTAACTCAAGTTCCTCCAGCAGCAGGATCATCCCTTCTTCCTCCAAGTCTTTTAAAAGTCTCCCCTTCAGAATTGTTCGTTTTCCAAACTTGGCCAGCTTTTCCTTCTCACAATCAGACTCGACCTCCTCTTCACCACTCCAATCTTCTTCGTCATTAATTTTCACTTTCTTGGCTTTCACTGCAGACCTGGTTCGTTGAGCCAATATAGAGGATTCGGTAGACTTAGAAACAGATGAAGACTTCTTTGAGGAAGTCTTGGCTTTCTTGGGCTTAGGGGTCTGAACCTCTACCTTAACTATCATTTTTTCACTTTGATGGACTAGGTCCATATTATCCACTTCAACAGGCTCAACCACTTTTTCTTTCCCCTTTTCCACTATTTTCTTCTTACTCTCCTCTAAAGCTCTCTGCAACTCGTCCTCACTTCGCTTAAGATTGATCCTTGTAGTTCTTCCTCTTGGAAGAGGAATATCAGAAGTCTGAGAAGGAGCAGCTTTCCTTTTTTTGTTGGCTCTAGCTGTACCAAGGGGTGTAGTTTTAGGAGTTCTTTTCTTCTTAGGTTGTAACTGTCACCTATCTTTTTCAAGAGATCAGCTAGGGTTTCCTCAACAGATGAACCAGGTTCATCTGCTTGCTTTCGAGGATTTACTAGCCCTTCAGCGGCTTCTCCCGATCCACTTCCCCCTGTGTTCTTGCTACCTTCTTCCTCCTTCTCAGACTCAGCTCCACAAATAGCCATTTTAATAAATTCAGAGGTAGTTGAAGAATCAGCCACTTCTTTCCCTTTTCCCCTCTCTTCACTCTGTACTCCCTCACTCTCTTTTTCTTTTTCAATCTTATTTTTACCAAATCTCCTTCTCATCTCAGGAATCTCCACATCTATCACAGACCCAACGAATATGAACCTAGTTTCTAAATTTCCAGGGATCTCAAAAATTACCTCATAAGAAGGTTTTTGTACAGAAGTTACATGTTCAGAATCGGAAGACCCAGTTTCTTCCACCTCAGTCGCTGATTTGAAAGAGTCACTCGAATTTTGTGAGTCTTGGGCTTGCCTTGCTTGAAGATGGGCATTTAATTCTTATGATAGCGCACCGTTGGCCACTGTTTTTCTAGCAAACATTTTGACTATTTTTCTAAACTTTTGTTCCACAACTTGCTTGACTTCAAAACGTAGCACACGACTATCATACGACGAAAATAACTCATAGCATAAAATCCTTATCATGTAATTAACCATAGTATTATACTAAAGTACATGTTATAACGTTCCAGATGTGTTGACTTTCAACGAACTTATTTTCTTCAATTTGTTTAGCTTCTAAGCCTTCCAACCCTCTTGGTACTTGTAGTCCATGATCTTAAATATTTGTAACCTCCAAGTTAACACGGTTAACTTACTTTATGTACTTTCAAATACGATCTCATTTCTGAGCTTAAATAAATTGACTTACGACGTACTCTCACGTACAAAATCATGGGGTGTAACATTTGGTAAATGTGCCAAAATGGTCATCATGACATAATCGAACTAGGTTGGGGGTTGTAGAGGAATAGGAAGGAGTAGGGGGTGGAGGAGTACCAGGATTATTTCATGGGTTAGACATTTTGGGTATGGTTTTGTGATGAAGGAAAAAGCTTGAATTGAATTCGAAGGCAAAGAGAGAAGAAAGGGTTTCGACGGTTTCCAGAAATAATGAGGAATTTTCAAAGATGATGATGAGGTATTTAAAGAAGAAGTGTAATTAATACACATCGACGGTTTTTTATGGTCAATTAAAAGTCTAATCACCCTGCAATTTTTAGTTTGAAGTGACGGTTAAAGCTCCCCTAGAATCTAGGTGTTTTAATACGGTGAGGATTCTTTAGTTGAAACGGAACTGGTTCAAATCTTTATTGGATAGGCTTTGGAAGATTTTGGACTTGGATAGAATTCTGCTCATGATTTAAATATTAGTATTTCAAATTGTGTAGAGTGTTGAACACATACCTCATTTTTCAGATGAACCAGGTTCTTCACTAAGAATCTTTTTAATCATATCTCAGTTTGCAAAGATAGAGAAAATTTCATTAGAGACCAGTGAGTCATATTTAAACATGGCACAGGAGTATACTATTTACAATATGAGACTGAGCAAAGATTATTCTAGTTATTTACATAAATTCTAGATCTTATAACCAAAACTTTTTATTTTTTTTCATGTACATTCTGAACTGGTTCAATTAGGTGATCTTAATCATCCCTAATTCTAACTTGTTCCTTTAAAAATGCTTTCTACTCAGTGTTTTTGTAAAGATGTCAGTAATCTGCTTATCAGTAGCACAAAACTCTATAGTTATCAATCCATTCTCATAATTGTCCCTTAAAAAGTGATGTCTAACATATATGTGCTTATTTCTCAATTGTCCCTTAAAAAGTGATGTCTAACATCTATGTGCTTAGTTCTCTTGTGATGAACGGAGTTCTTGGTCATACTAATTGCACTAGTGTTATCACAAAAGATAGGAATACAACCAACATTGATTCCAAAGTCCATCAATTGTTGTTTAATCCATAATAATTGAGCACAACATGAGGCAGCAACAACATACTCAGCTTCAGCAATAGATAGGGCCACGTAATTTTGCTTTTTGGTGGCCCAAGACACAAGACATGAGCCAAGAAAATGTGTCATACCTGAGGTGCTCTTTCTATCCACAAGAAAACCTGCATAGTCAGCATCAGCATATCCCACAAGATTAAAATTACTACCTTTTGGGTATCAAAGACAAAGATCAGTGGTGCCTTTTAGGTATCTCAAGATTCTTTTGACAGAAGTCAAGTGGGATTTCTTTGTATTTGCTTGAAATATTGCACAAAGGCCTACACTGAAAATAATATCAAGTCTACTAGCAGCAAGATACAATAATGAATCATTCATTCCCCTATACAACTTCTGATCAATAGATGAACCAGGTTCATCTAATATCCAACTTTGTGGCAGTTGCTATAGGAGTGTCGATTTCTTTAGAATCTTCCATTTTAAACCTTTTACGCAACTCTTTTACATACTTATGTTGGTGGATCATAGTTCCATTTGAATTTTGTTTAATTTGTAAGCCTAAACAGAAATTAAGCTCACCCATCATGCTTATTTCAAATTCACTCCCTATTAGTTTAGCAAGTTCTTTACTTAGCTTATCAGCAATTGCTCCAAAGATTATGACATCTACACATATCTGAACTACCAATAGATCTTTACCTTTTTTTTTAAGAATAGATTGCTGTCAATTTTACCTCTCTTATAGTCATGCTCCAGCAAAAACTTTGATAATCTTTCATACCATGCTCTTGGAGCTTGCTTGAGTACATAAAGTGCTTTGTCAAGTTTGTACACATGATCAGGATTTTCCTTGTTCTCAAACCCTGGAGGTTGCTTGACAAACACTTCTTCCTTTAGATAGCCATTTAGGAAGGCACTTTTGACATCCATATGGTGAAGGTTGAATTCCATGTAAGCAGCAAAAGCTATGAGGAGTCTTATAGCTTCCAGCCTTGCCACTGGAGCAAACATTTCATCATAGTCTATGCCTTCCTCCTGACTATATCCTTGAACCACCAATCTTGCCTTGTTCCTTTTAACTGTTCCATCTTCGTCAAGTTTGTTTCTGAAGACCCACTTAGTGCCAATTACTTATCTATCCAAGGATCTTGGTAGCAGATGCCAAAATTGACTCCTTTCGAATTGGTTGAGTTCCTCTTGCATTGTATTTACCCAGTCTGCATCCTGCAAAGTCTCAACAACAGTTTTAGGTTCAATAAGAGATAAGAAAGCATCAAAAGCACAAATATTCTTTAAAAAAAGATCTGGTTTTGATTCCAGAGGTTGGATCAGTAATGATGTTCTCAATAGGATGAGAACTTTGATATCTGTAGGGTTTCACAACCAACTGGTTTCCCCTTGATGTTCCTTCAATGTTTTGTTGCTGCGGAACAGGTTCATGGACAGGTTCCGCTGATGTTTGAGAATTATTTCCTCTTTGTTCTATTCCCCCTGTCATGTTGTCAGGGATGGATGAACCTGTTCCATCACTTGTTTCTTCCTCCAGTGAAGCTTCAGTCTGGGTTGTGGTTTCATTTAAGTTTCTAACCAGCCTAATTGCTTCATCATCATGTTCCTGTCTCTCAGAAATAATGTTAGTTTCATCAAAAAACACATGAAGACCTTCTTCAACACACATAGTTCTTTTTTTATATACTTTATAAACTTTACTATATGAAGAATATCCCAAGAATACTCTCTTATCACTTCTGGGATCAATTTTACCTAGGGAGTCTTTACCATTATTGTGCACAAAGAACTTGCAACCAAATGCCCCAAGATGGGATATATTTGATTTTCTCCCCTTAAGTAACTCATATGGAGTCTTCTCTACAAGAGGTCTTGTCATGCACCTATATATGATGTAGCATGCAGTATTTATAGCTTATGCCCAGAAGCTATGGGGCAGTTTACTAGAAAGAAGCATAGTCCTAGCCATATCTTCAAGTGTCATGTTCTTTATTTCAACTACTCCATTTTGTTGTTAAGTTTTAGGAGAAGAAAAATTATGATCTATGCCATGCTCATCACAAAATTCAGCAAATTTAGCATTTTCAAATTCAGTGCCATGATAAGACCTAATTGATGCAAGTTGATTTCCTAATTGTTTCTGAGTTTTTATAATAAAAGAAGTGAACATGTCAAATGTTTCATCTTTAGATGTTAGAAAAAATGTCCAGGTAAACATAGAGTAATCATCAACAAGCACCATCACATATCTATTACCACATCCGCCTAATGTTCTCATTGGACCACAGAGATCCATATGGACCAGTTCCATCGTTCTGGTGGTACTTACCACTTTCTTGCATTTAAACGAGGATCTTACATGCTTCCCCCTTGCACAAGCCTCACAAAATTTGTCTTCTTGAACTTGATGTTAGGCAATCCTATCAACAAGAGGAGACTAATTTGTTGAGCTGACTCAGACTTGCATGTCCAAGTCTCTTATGCCAAAGGAGGGGGTCACTGTCTATCACACTCAAGCAAGTTAATTCATTTTCTGAAAGTATGGACAGATCTAAAATATATATATATATATATATATAT